>CAJNOQ010008543.1:0-11102 GCA_905250885.1 Didymodactylos carnosus | reverse complement strand
TTCCAATAAAAGTTGTACCATACGATTGTTCGTGATGAAGGCACATTTATACATATTTTACTTTTAAAAAATAATAATGTGAGATTCGTAATCAGCGCCAAAAACTGCATCTAGTGATATGCTCCTTCAGTTCTACTCTAAAATAATTTTTTCAAAAACTTGATCGGCGAAGTTTCGAGTAGCTCGAATTTCGGGTAGCTCGAATTTCGAGTAGCTCGAATTTCGGGTAGCTCGAATTTCGAGTAGCTCGAATTTCGGGTAGCTCGAATTTCGAGTAGCTCGAATTTCGGGTAGCTCGAATTTCGGGTAGCTCGAATTTCGGGTAGCTCGAATTTCGGGTAGCTCGAATTTCGAGTAGCTCGACCCGGTGCATATCTATTTGTGGTTTTATCGTTCAAAAAATCGGAAAACAGTTCTGTTATTCAGAATTTAGTTCAAGCTCAAATAGACAGGGTAACAGACTGGTGTGAAAAAAATCATATGTCACTAAACGTTGACAAATGTTCATACACTTATTTTTCACTTGATTCTAAAATAAAACCCAATTTTAAGTTAACTCTATTAAACTTGAAGCTCTTGCTTGATACCGATCCTAAACTTTTGGGTATACGTCTTTCTCACGATATGAAATGGGTAACACATATTCGCGAAGTAGCAACATCTTGTCGGAAAATGCTCGCTGCTATTAATCGAGTTTTCGGAGAAACACCTCAGTCAATTCGCTTAGTTTTATATCTTACTTGCGTTTTACCCAAAATCGATTACTGTAGTGCTCTTTACGATTCTAAATTCGCCACACATCTCGAACCATTAGAAGCGGTTCAACGCTTAGCAGGTCGCATTATTACAGAAACTTCAATTACGAAACTGATAGTCTATCTCTAGTCAATAAACTAGGTTTGCCCGATCTCAGTGTCAGACGCCAGTACTTTCGACTCATATCATTTTACAAAATTTACAACAGCCTGACTCTTCTCGAATCTCAGGATTATCTTGCTAAATTGACTTCTAGGTCTCTTCGAGCAGCGCAGTCTTATACGGTCGACGTACCCTTCACTCCTTTCGAAACTCTCCAGTCATCCTTTTTTTAGAGGACTGCAAAAGAGTGGAATGCTAAAGATCTAGAAAAAGTCGTTTTCATCAGTTCTCTCAAAACCTTTAAAAAGGCTTGAAAAGGACATCTTCATGTTTAGGCGTTCTCAAATCTTTGTGTTTCATCATTTGTAAGCAAGATGAGTGTAAGTTAGCTGAGAAACAATAGTGTGACAGCGTAAAGTACAACTTATATGTAATGCACTCATCTTGCCTCATAAATTAGTGTGAAAACCATTTCTCTCGCTCCATTTTTGCTATTTTTAGTTGTTGGTCGTGATAGGCAGAAACTTTGAATTACATGTTTATTTTTTCTGTTACAAGTCATTCTTCTGTCTGAACCTTTTTATGTACCATGGTATGTTACCACAATAAAAAAGAAAGAAAAGACCATGCTATCTCCAAATCTGGAGATTTGGGAATCTCAAAAACACTTCAGACACAGGTAATCAGCTATGCTGATCATCGTGACATTATTTATTCTCATGTTCAGATCGAAGTAACTTCAGCTGATCAGTTTTTTCAGAAACTCCGGTTTTTGCCTGTAGCCCTGTAAACTTCAAATTCCCATAACTCATTCATTTCTCATCTGAAGTGAGCGAAATTTTCAGCAATTGTGTAGTTTTACTGGGACAATCTAGCGAAGTGATCAGCAAATCCCGTATACAAATGTTTAGTCCAGAGGATTTTCCGGAGATCTCTGAAAATCCGATGGTCCTTTAGTGGATCACACGCAAGTTTTTCTCATGGCCCATAATCTTGATTAATGCTGAATATTTTCTGATGGTTACAGTCATTTTTGACGAAAACTGAGTGAGTTATGGGAATTTGAAGTTTACATGGCTACAGAGAAAAGTCGGAGTTTTTGAAAAAACTGATCAGTTGAAGTTACTTCGATCTGAAGATGAAAATAAACAATGTCACGATGGTCAGCATAGCTGATTACCTGTGTCTGAAGTATTTTTGAGATTCTCAAATCTCCAAATTTGGAGATAGCATGGTCTGCGCAGAATGTCTGTGACTCCCGGACCATAATAGATGGAAACCTGGGACTTGCCGAATTTTCTGCCAAAAGTTTTGAAGAGGCTTAAGGCCTGCAGGTGATATTTCTAAATTTATTTTCCCACAATGTAGATAGCCCCCAGATTCTACTCTCTAAAACTGAAAACCGTAGCTCTCTAGCTATTTTCCGTCAAAAGTTATTGAAAGAACAATGGAGTGCATTATATTTTGAAATGTATCCATGTAGTAGGTTTCCCAGATTTTTTCGATCTGTCTTTGTCTTATCGATTTCTTAAATTATGACTTTAAATATTAATTTTAAATGATTAGGTACAGGAAAAAGTAAAACTATTGCTGGCATTATTCTTAAAATATTACCTAAATTACGATCCAAACAGAAAATCTTAGTTTGTGCACCGTCGAACAATGCATGTGATGAACTAATGAGACGTATATTAGATCAATTTGTTGAACAAAATATAGACTATGATGCTGGTCAGTATAGAAAAGACTGGAAGCAGAAAAAAGAGAGCTTGAAAATGTTTTATGATTTAGGTTCTGTTATTCGTGTTGCCTCTCAGCCTCCAGATGACCATCGTTTATGTGATCATTTTTTTGATTTCATGGTTATGTGTGAAGTTGTAGATATGATAAAAAGTAGAGGATATGTGACTACTAATGAAGTTAGAAAAGCTGAAAATTATATTATAAAACGTGCCAAAGTGATTATTTCAACGTTGAATTATTGTGCTAGCGCACGATTACATCAACTAAATGGAAAAGTTGCATTTGTTATCATTGATGAAGGTTGTTTTGACACCCATGCTGCTTATTTTTAATTAAATTATCTCTAATTTTAGCAACACAAAGTTTAGAAGCTGATTCATTATTACCATTTCGATTTGGTTGTGCAAAAATTTTACTGGTTGGCGATCCGTAAGTAAATTTTCTTCATCTAAAGTATTCAATTATATTTCATGTTATATTTGTATGTTTTAGGTTACAATTACCACCAACAGTTTTGTCAGATGCTGGCAAAGAATATAACTTGTCACAATCATTATACACACGATTATATGAACGATTTTTTTCAACTGAACCAATTAATAAACTACCCATCACAATGTTAGAAACACAATATCGAATGTATGAAGATATTTGTCGATTTCCAAGTCAATTATTCTATAATAATCGTTTGTTGACGGATCCTAGCATTCAACAAAATTATGAACATTTTCCACTAAAGCCACTCTATTATTATAATATAACTTTGAGTAAACACACTTACGATGATGCCTCATCGGCATTTAATTTAACTGAAGAAGATATTATTCGTCATTTTTCTACACAGTTAGTGTCTTATTTTTATTCCTTACGTACTCAGGATGATGAACAAGACAATGTTGTCACTGAATTAGATTATGAACTAATTAGCAACGTTTCAACATCTTCAAATTCGTTAGATGATATTCTGCAACCACCCACAATAGATGGCTCAAATCCAATTGTTATTGATATTTGTAAACGAATAGCTGTCATAACACCTTATCGGGCTCAAGTGAGACGTTTGAAAGAATGTTTATCTCCATATATTGAAGTTGGAACAGTAGATGGGTTTCAAGGAAAGGAAAAGGATATTGTATTGATATCGTGCGTTCGAAGTAATATGGCTCAAAATGCAATAGGATTTCTAAATGATATGAAACGTTTAAATGTAATGCTAACTAGAAGTAAATATGCTCTTTACATATTTGGAAATTTTACACAATTTAGTCAGCTACATGAAGGCTGGAAACAGTTAGTTGATGATGCTAAACACCGAAATATTATTGAAGACATACAAGCTTTTCTTCCAACATTACCATTAAAATAAACTTGTTTTTATCAATAGTATAGCGTTCTATCCCCACTTTTGTCTAAGTTCATCAATGTAATTTATGACCAGATAATACATGCGGCGTGTGAAATGTCTCATTCCGCTCACAACTATGAACTGTTAGTTTATTGAACGATTGTATTTGAAAGGATCCTGCTGTTATAATATATAGTTACTATGTTGTTTGCTCAGAGTTTAGCGGAAACTGGCTCTGCTTAGAATCACAGAATATATGAATAGTTAGTCCGAGTGCATACATCTTTATTCTTATTTGTTGTATTAAAAATAACAAGGATAAAATTGTTAGTCCAAAGCCCTGCTAAACATTCTACACGATGCATTCCATCTGATCGCCATTCGATAGAGAAAATCGGAGGACCCACTGTAAAAAATAAAGTGTGTAAATAACACACATAAAGTGAACGCCAAGTCGATTCCCAGTGACCGTCTAGAATGCACGGTGTAAGTGCGTAAAGTACACACTGAGAAGTGATCGTCTGGCTCCACACACTAAGACCAATGATATAGTTTAGTTGTCTAAACTATCTGTGCTGGAAGTGCCTCAGATTCATCAATTGATTGTTCAAATCTGCCATATTGCGATGATTTTTTTTCACTTTTTTTTCTTATTCGTTTTTGCTGAAAATGACAGCATATATATGGCAGCGTCCAAACTGAGATTACGTTCAATCTCAGATTGGCCTAGGCGAATATTGCATCCGACATTGGACAGACATTTATTCAGGCCATTCTCGGATAAAGCATAGAACATACGTCCAGCCTAAGATTGGACTGGAATAGTCAGGCGAATATAAGATTGGACTAGTCCATTGTCAGCCTGAAAGATAAGTACGGCGAATCTCGGAATGAATACACACTACTCTGAATTCGATTGCAAAAATCATGTTTGAAAGTTATACTCCTATCAGTACTTCCATTGACTGCATCACGAACAAACAGTTTGGAGGCAGTTATAACCGATATTTCCTTCAAATGAGCTTTGTTCAACTGAACTAGTTGTTCAGGTATAGCTGAAAGTTCCACTACTGATTCCCATGGCGACGATTGATTGATGACACCCAACATACATGCGACTTTGATTTTTTGTCATCACGTTTTTCAAGAACAATCGCTGGCAGTATCTTTGGATCCGTATTCGTTCGATCGACCTTGTCGATTTTGATGTCAGCGTAATCACCGACGGAGCAACCAAACCACAATTCTTCAATATATTGATTTCGAGTTTTGATCCGTTTATTGACATTCGACAACCGGTACCGGACCGGCCGGTTGACCGGTTACCGGCCCGGTTAAACTTTTCAACCGGCCGGTTAACACTGTTTTTTCTAAAAGTTTAACTACACTTCAACCGACCGGTTGCTGTCGGTTTCGAATCACAAGCGAAAGATGACTACTGTATAACAAAAGTTCGAGATGTCAACTGGAATCGCCCAAGGGAGGTTGAAAAAAGGCAGTAGATCCAAAAATGATCTATTAATTCATTTTACATTTGTCCTATCACTGGCGAATTTCGAATATAGATGAACACAGGTTTTCTTTCACATTTCGAAAACATTCGTCCGAAAAAGTTTCCTTCTTCAGGAAATATTAGTCCAAAAAAAAAGGGTTTTTTCTCCATTAAAACGTGATTAATCTATACTGTTTTTCCTACTGAGTTTCATACACCATCAGAAATTAGTCCGTGAATTTTTCTTTGTTTCATATTGGGTTGAACTTCGTGCTCAGTACCTCACGTTATTACTGAAATAACCATAACAGGAAGATTTTGAAAATACACAAGCTTAGCTTTCTGCAAAAAATCGGCTATTCACAAAATCCGGACTTTAATTTGCTATGGAGTCGATCGGTTTTTTACCGGTTGAACTCCAAAACTGAACCGACTGGTTTTTTGCCGGTTTATTACCGGTTAACTAAGCATTAAACCGGCCGGTCCGGTCCGGTTAGGAAAAATTAAACCGGTTCCAACTCTGCTCTGCTTGCCAGCGCAAGTATCTTATTGGTTGAACAAGTTGCCTTTAGTTCAGTACAACTTGTTATTTGAATCTTTGACAACCATAAAGGCAGTAGAAGACTTTAGCTGAACTTGAGTCTAAACCCAATGACAGAAATTAGGTTTTGCCACAAAAGATCGGAATACGACTTGACGATGCCGATGGCGACAGTCGGTTCTATTGTTAGGTTACTTCAGGGTTTTCTTTCAGAACCGTTCAAAACTATAGTGGTAAAGTTGTTTTCCTGCCGGTTGATTTAGAACGTCATTTCTGAGAAGAGAAGTTATTTCTCTCACATATACTCTATTGTTTTTTAAGTTCGTTTGTCACTGTGCTGTGAGCTACTAAAATTCTTTTGGGATCCAATAAGTCACTGTTTGCTCCTTTCTTTAAAACTAAAACGAGCATGGTTCAATCATCTAGAAAAAAATTTAATATCATGCTTCCAATACGTTTGATTAAGCAGCCTACAAGTTGTTTTGCATTCGCATGATCGCGACGCAACAGAGCGGAAAAATTTTACGAATTTATAATGTGTCACTTAAAAAATAACATTTTTGAAGTTTTGGTGCAGCAGCAAGTACATTTTGGCACCAAAAATATGATCGGAATGGTTTCCCATCTGTTTCGCTATATGCTCGCAAAGATGAGCTAAAACTAAGCTACAATACTGAATGGGCAGGCATATAAACTTATATCAGTAAAAACAGTATAATTACAATTAACAAGAAGTGTATTGCACTACGTTTGTTCACATGGATCAAAAACGTGAAAACGGAACAGTATCCAGCACGAGTCGCAACTCCAAATCGTCTTCCTGTCCATCTATCCGATGATCCTCTTTCTTTTTTTTTCTCCCTTGATTCTACCACTTCTTTCCACTCATCCAAGGCAGCCTGTGTTTCTTTGGTCATGCACCTCATCTCACCATATGAGAAATTCAATTTATGATTGTCTGACTGTCAGCTATAAGGGAGATGAGATTGTCAAATCTATAGCAAATAAATATACCTGATAAATTTTGTTCTGGCGTGACACCACATGACAATAGTTTTTTAGAATCTGTAGATATATATTATAAATATTACTGTCTGAAGCTTATTGTACTTTTTGCTTCGCGTGATTTAATCAATAAAATGATCAATTGCGTATCCTCAACAACCCATGTATATTCTCTATTCAACTGCTGTTTAAATGGCACCTACGCAAATTTGACGATTATTTCTACAGACAAATCCCATGAGGAAATTTGTCGAAGTTTCATGGCGTTGGTGTCGTACAGCTGCAACATCAAATGTGTGGTCACGTGTAAACTTTCTATAGTATCACACGCATGTACAAGTGAGAACTTCTTTCCACATGTAACCACACACCATTTTACGACTTTCGCTAGTAACCACGTGCGAAAAATATGACGTGAAAAGTGTCCGTGAACAGTTCACGTGTGGTCACAAATGGAATATATTTTTTTACGCGTTGTCAGACACCATTTTACGATGTTCATGTGAGGCTGGGAGATGGTACAAAGTTTGTCCTGGCTACAGCTCTCATTTTAGCTTATTAGTCTTATTATCCTTTCGTACTTTTATATCTGTCACACTTTTAGCCCCTTAGGTATTTTACTGCCTTTAGTCAACCTTTAGTCTTTTTCTCCTTTTAGTCTTTTATTACTTTACTCCCTTTACTTTTCTGTTTAACGTATATCAGAACTATTACACTCACTCTCACTTTATAACTAAAGTAGTAAAAGGAGTAAAAATGTAAAGGGCATACTCAGTCATCTATCAGTATAACTTTTTCATAACTAAAAAGATCTCGGACAAACTCTGTACCTTCTCTTATCTGTGGTTCATGTGCGATCATAGTTCATTTCACGATATTCACCTGGTGTACACATGGTTTTATATACTAAAATTTCTCCAAGGGATACATAAGAATGAAAAAGATCTTCTTTGTTCATTTTTCTTTTTAGTCCGTCGTATTGTGTATATCTATACGTGCACATTCTAGCACTGTAAAATTCTACGCTTTAAAATGATTAAATTCAAAACAAAAGTCAAAAATTCTAAAAGTCTACAGTTCTAAAAGCCTCTATGAGTACTAATATACTTATGGCCTCAGAGATACCTAAGCTGATACCACTGTTGAAAAAACCAGACGTACTTTAAAAGAACTTTAGAATTTTCAAACACAGGATTAGTGTTACTGCTAGTGTTTCAACCTCTCTGTTTTTATTTTGCTGTTGAATGTTTTTTAGCCTTATTTGGGGAATGAGAGATGACTGCACAAAGCGTCTACCCTCCCTCAATCATGTTTTTATTTTTTGCTCTGTTCTATTGTTATTTCTTGCGACAAAAACATCTCCATAGCGAGCCAAAGTAATTTAACATTGGCCAGTAACAATTTCAAGAAATTCGATCTGATTGTTTTCGGTAATGGTCTCCGGAAATCGACACATGATGACCATCAAACCACTCAAAAAATAATTCATCAGCTTTCTGCTTTGGACAAACAAGTATTCGGTTATGTTGATTTGGGTGCATCGACGGAGAATCTGACTGTTGAAGAAATGAAACACGCTGTTCACGGTTGGAAATCGATGGGTGCAAAAGGAATATTTTGGGATGATGCCGGCTTCGATTACCGTGTAACACGAGAACGACAATCACAAATGTTGGATTTTTGTCATGAATTAAATTTAGCATGTATTATGAATGCGTGAAACCTGGATGATGTTATGGGTAATGACACAAAAATGAGTTCATCTGATATTTATCTGCTTGAATCTTTTATTATTGCAAACAATAAATGCAAGTCGCTCGAGGATAGGAAATCAAAATCGGACAAATGTTAGAAATATCGACAGCAATTAGGTGTTCAAATGGCATGTTTATCAACTGGCACAACGCCAATTTCCTCGACATTTAGTAAGAGTGATCACTTCTCTCTTGGTTCGGAACGGCCATGTATAGTTTTGATTTTTTTCAAGCAACAGATATCAATTACAGCGAAACAGATAATATCGTTTATTTTTTTCCAAACATTAGTGACGATTATGGCAAAAAATTTGAATCGAGTGAGATTGAGCAAGGAAACGCCAAGAAAGGCAACCAATACTATAGAAAAACGAATTCATGGACATTGAGTATTAACGAAGATGGGTCAACATGGGACTATGAACAATTTAGTCAAGATCAATAAAACAATCAAGGATCTGTGTTTGCGTTACATTTCAAACAGATAATACGAATAGAACATCGTTTATTTCTTTTTTTCAGTAACATTTTCACTTCTCTTGACTCTTCGTGAAAATGCTGTGTAATAAAAATGAGAGGATGTACAAATAAAATTCTATGTACAAAATAGAACATATTTTCATCTTTTATAATCAGTTACACAATCTGACACAATTTAAAGCTGAACTGTATTTTTTCTATTTATAAATATCAGTTACACATATATATGTATTTATATATCTGTTTTAAAATCAAATAATCAGTTTTACCGCATTATGAAGATTTTTCTTTTCAACGAAAGCAAAAAAAATACATTAGAAATTTTCCTGATTTTCTCACAAGTTAACTAATTAAAGTAGCCTTAATTAAAAGGCACCCTTTCTCCCATGTGTAACGAATGTAAAGTAGTCGACTCGGACTTTAAGATAGACTATTTTTCGGAAAAGGATACTGCCTAGTTTTTGAGTTATCTGATGATTGTTTGACAAAAACAAAGCACTTTTTTCTTACCGAAGATGATATTCACTTAAACAAATTAAATGTTAATGGTCAAGTTCTGGAAGAATCTGTTCAACTAAGGTGGCTTTCCTGCTTTCTCTTCGGACCATGGTAGACAAGTCTTTGAAATCAATTGGTCGCTAGCAGAGCTAAATGAAAAGGCTAACGAGGGAACATTCCCAGGTGATACTTTCCGATTTTGTTCGTTCATATGCCGATCGATAGGCCACATGGAGGTATGAAAAAGCCTAAGAGCGTTCGTGCGCAATCGCGTTCCTTCAAAAGTTATTCAACATTTTCTTCTCCATCCAGCCAAGAATCCAATATATTGAAAAATTCGTAACTCAGTCAGTTGTTAACGTTTTCTCTTGAAACTTTTACAGGCAAGAGTCGACCTAGCCTACTATATATTCCACAAGTTTCAGCTTTTAACTTCGTTTCCTCTTTGAGAACCGCCTCCCCTCTCCTCATACGAAAGGACTGCGCGCAACGAGAAGAAAGGCCATGTTCCCTGGTTTTCTCTATCTCCTTTGACAATAACTTCACAAAAAACTCACAAGAGGAATATCGAAATGATCAACCCTCATAACGTAACTCTCCTTCTATCGAATTTCATTCGAAAGCATATACCAATTAGCCAACAGACCTATTCACATACACAACGAGATGAGGACGTCGCCAAACACCTCTTCCACAGCCTTGAATCGATCCTTAACTGCTCTCACTACAGTTTCGAAAGCGAAAACACACTAGATTTCGATTACCACTTTGACGAAGAAACTGATGAGCAGGAGAATGAGGCAGAAGACGAAGACTATGGTGATAATGACGAGGAAATGGAAGATCAAAGCTTATTAAACGAGTTTTCTCTTCAATATATGAAAAATGCTCTCAATTACTACGACGAAACTAACCCTCAAACTGGAAAAAAAAGTCATTCATGGCAAAATTTTCATAATAAGTTCCGACGCGTGGCCAATAGAAGTTACATCAACCGTTTTCGAAACTATCTTGAAACAGGAGGGACGAAAAAGCACAAACTGGACGAAATTGATGATGCAACGTACGAGTTCTTCAAAAATTCACGGGAAAGCTTGTTGTTCATCCACGATATTGATCTAAAGAGGCAGGCATTGAAAAAAGCACGCGAACTCAATGATCCGACATTCTGTGCAAGTGATCACTGGCTCCTCCGTTTTAAACACCGTCACGGAATATGTTCTCGCCACGTCACGAAACTGGTAACAAAAAAAGAGACAGAAAACGTGGATGATATTAATCGTTCTGCGGATAACTTCGTTTCGACTGTTCAAAATATGTTGCCAAAGTTCAAGCCTGACAATGTTCTCAATACGGATCAGTCGGGACTGCAACTCGAAATGGTTT
>CAJNOQ010008542.1:0-11103 GCA_905250885.1 Didymodactylos carnosus | reverse complement strand
AATTCCAAAAATCACGAACCAACGCTTATCGAAGACTATATCGAAATAAAAACTTTAGATATATTTTCCCGTGGGAAAGTTATAGAAATATTTTCCCATGGGAAAATGAAAGAAACCTAAAAACCTAGACACCTAAAGAAGTGTGAAACATTTTCCGGTGCTAAAGTGGGAGAAATAGACCTAGAACTTATGTGCGGGGAGAAAGTCGAATTTTTTTTTTTCCCGGAAAGGGAAATTCTCCATGACATCGATAAGGGAAAGTTCCGCTATTCCATTTAACAAAGGACGAAGGAAGAAAAAAGAAACCTGATCACTAAATGACACAGAAAATTATGATAAGGGGAGAAAATACAAAAGACATTTCAACATATTTGATTCTGTACTATATATAAAGACGTAAAAACACACTATATTCATCGACCATATTCTTTTGTACCAAAATAACACAACGGAAATATGCTGCGTATTGTTCTCCTGTTTTCATTGTCTTTATCACAAACAATATTATTTGATTATGAACAAGCTATAGCCAACATCACTAATGTCAACAAGTGGTTGTAAATTTGTCTCTATGAAGAAACGATGCAGTAAAAAACGCTCTACAAGATGACTATTGATTGCCCTGTTAGCTCATCTAGTAAGAAAGTGATAGGCTTAGAATGTGCTTTACAAAAAAGAAAAATCAAGCGTGAGCCCAGTCCATATGGGGGTGCTTTCAGTAAAAGTCCCATAACTTCATCAAAACAAAACGTTTTTCGATCGGGTTTGTTTTGCTTTGATCAGAAATGATTGCCCTTCTCTACCTAGTTGTAACATCAAAACTTTGATCACGTTTTCCGTTTCTTGCTGGGTACACTGTTGGAAACAGGGTTGTCGATTTTTGACACATTTTTGAAACTTGATTCTCGAGCACACCATCTGCTCTAAAAAGTCTTTTTACAAACCACAAGAAAGAGCACATTTGAAAGTACCCAACACAAATTATGTTGTCGCTTTTGGTCCGCTTTTTTTTTCCGAAATAATAGGAGAAGAAGATGGTTAAGTAAAACAAACCAAATTTACAAAGTTTTTATTTTTTTCGCCTCGTGTATAATTTGCTTAGTTTTTGTTGATTGAAGTTCTGAAATTAAAGTTTAGGTAGGGATTTTGTAGAGAATTTCACGACGCTTCTATTAAAAAAGGAACTTATTCTAGGGAACCTAAGGAACAGAAGTTAAAGCAAAAATACCGAGACCGAATTCACGGTTGATTTTTCTTTTTTGTGAAGCACATTTCTAAGTCTATAACATTCTTACTAGATGAGCTAACGGGGTCAATCAATAGTCATCTTGTAGAGCGTTTTTACTGCATCTTTTCTTCATAGAGACAAATTTACTATCACTTGTTTCACTATAGAAAAATTTATTATTTAAATCGGGTCAGGACTTCTGGGCCACCCTTTATTGAAGAAGAAGAATAGTCAGACGTCAACTTTCATTTGGGAAAGACACCAAATGGGGGAGGATATCGGTTTATGTTTGTAAGTTATATATAGGAGTGATTTGTATGGCCATCGTTGCTGTTTCTGTAATTTGTCCCTTCGAAACCGGTACCATTGGACCGACTTTTGGTCTGCATGTACTGTCTAAAAAGTTGTTGAACACTTTCGAGAGAGCAAGTACTAGCAGAGTCTGAAAGAAAATAGCCGTAAAATCATTCATATTTCGGTATTACTTATATAGATGACTGACAGTAAAACAATGGGGTGAATGGACGTAGAGTCATTGAATCTTATCAAAATCTTAAAGGTTTAGAATACATTTATCTGTATTCTAGAAGATAAAATGGAGTATTTCAGAAATGACTTTGGGGCTATTTAAAACTGGAAGTAAGTCAGAAAAGATCTGGAAAAGTCTTTCCCGATTAGGTTAAGTTAGACTTGACTGCACTGAGAACTATGGGTCATTATTGCTTTGACTTTTTTCTGTCTACAGCTCTCTGAAAACACATGTCAATACTTTCAATGCTATAGTCCGAAAACATATTTAGATCAAAAAGGAGACATAATTTATGATGATATACACACAGACATAGCTCAGAAAATAAAAGCTGAAGGCTATGATGTTCTGTTAACAGTGCAACTTCACTCAGACGGCTAGTATAAAATTTCTAAATGTTCATCCAATCCAGGTATACAACGCATCATCGTCCACGAGATTATGTACCGGACCAAAACAAGTCAAAAACTATTGACAACCAATGAAATGATCGATGCTATTAACACTTTATTGTAATTATTAACAGACTTTTTGTGGTGATGAACAAAAAGAACATATTGAAAGTATGAAAAACACAAATGGAGCCACAATGACTCATTTAATGCAATGAAAGACTCTTTTCAACGAGAAATGATTCAATATTCCACCATTATGCAGAAACAAATTGAATTATATCAATCGGCTATGGAATCCATCTTCTCTTCACACAATGGATAGTCCCGTGTCAAAAATCGACAACCCCGTTTCCAACAGTGTACCCAGCAAGAAACGGAAAACGTGATCAAAGTTTTGATGTTACAACTAGGTAGAGAAGGGCAATCATTTCTGATCAAAGCAAAACAAACCCGATCGAAAAACGTTTTATTTTGATGAAGTTATGGGACTTTTACTGAAAGCACCACCATATGGACTGGGCTCACGCTTGATTTTTCTTTTTTGTGAAGCACATTTCTAAGCCTATCACTTTCTTACTAGATGAGCTAACAGGGCAATCAATAGTCATCTTGTAGAGCATTTTTTACTGCATCGTTTCTTCATCGAGACAAATTTACAACCACTTGTTTCATTATAGAAAAATTTATTATTCAAATCGGGTCAGGACTTCTGGGCCACTCTTTATAGACGTTAATAACAAACTTTTTTGTTTGATGATGAAAATGAAGAGTGTGTGTAAACTTTGATCAGACTATCCTTTGTGATATAAGATATTAATCAACGCTTTTTGACAGTAAAGTGTTTACCTGCTGATGTCAATCTGAAAAATCGAAATCTTATGTACACCAATGGTTAATCGGCTAAATTTTTGTGCTTGTTCTTCATTGATATAGATGATGGTCTAACTAATAGGTCGGATGCTTGCTAGAATTTATTTCAACACGTTCATGGTAAGATCAAATTTTCTCTTCTTAAATCTTGTTTTATTATAAAATAACTTTAAAGTCGTCAAAAGAAAAAAGTATATTTTAGATATTCAAATACGATATTTTTAATTTTTCATTAATCCATTGTCGATAAGCTGCCAGTCGTACATATACACTAGCAGCATACGTATGTTCACCACATGAAGGATTTTTTGGACCATAATTAACAATACCAAATGAATACCAATATCGCTGCTGACTACCAACACTTCCTAATTGTTTCATTAATGGACCACCTGAATCTCCACCACATATATCAATCTTAAAATCTGATGTACCAGCACAAATTTGTTTATCTGAATTGAAATTTTTTCCGAACGGACAATTATCATTTGGTAGAATTTCAATTTTAGCTTGCATTAACATTTCAGGATAAATACTTGATTTATTAAGAAAGTCTATTATAAATGAAAATCTTTATCAAGTTAAGACACGCACATCCGTGTACTTACCACTAAACTCTTTCAATGCACCCCACCCTGCAATTTCAACTTCATCTTTAATTTTAACATCAGCAGTTGATGATTGTGGTAAACAAATATAACGTACTGCTTGTGTTGGATAAATTTTTTTAGTTAATTTGACTATACAAATATCATCTGCGTAGTATGATTCATATTGTTCATGTAGAAATATTCGTTCAACTTTCATTTGTTTTACGTTTGGATCTTGATATGTATTTGATCTATTTGAGAGACCCAGATAAATTGTATACTGAATTGGACTCGGTGAATTATGTCAACTTCGTTATTTTTAATGCTTGTCATTTTACTATCAGAAGAAAAAACGAAATATTTGTTTTCAACAAGGTTGACCTTTCGTTTTCTTTTTCTTAATGTTCTTTTCGTTACGTCACTCTATCACATTGATCGTATAAGAAGCAAAGATAAGAGATGTCAACTCACAGAATATGATACGTCTATACGGAGCTAGAAATATGTTTGTTTATTAGAGCCACAAAATCCTCTGATAAACTCTTGTATGGGTTTAAGAAAAATGTCCGTATATGAAAGTTAGACATGCATCGAGTGAGTAATTGACTAAGGATTTTATATTTTTTCAAAACCTGGCGTTTCGTAAATTGCTTCGTTAAAACTTTTCTGACTTGGCAAGTGTAAGTACGTGCATTCATTTTTTTCACTATGTTTCACACCATAACCCAGCTGAAGAGACCCTTGAGCAAGGTCGAAACCGGTCCTAGATTGCTCCGCGTTTTTTCTTTTTTGTTTTTTTAAAAAAAGTTTTCGACAAAAGTCGAACTTTTTCAAGATTGTCGTTTTTGGTTCAAAAGTTTTAACACTAATGAAAAATTTCACTTGAAGTTTGCATTACATGCATCTTATGACTATTGGATGAGATTTAAGGACCATCTTGATATCTCTCCTGAAGCATCTGCATATAGAGAAACTTGAGAGACTTATCTTATTGCTACATCACCGGATAGAGTTCGTTCCTATTATAGATCTATGGAATTTTGAAAGAATAGTGTGTTTCCTAATCGTTTGGCACAGCAAGCTCATCACGCGAATCTTGATCTTTTTTCTTTCTTTTGTGATCATGAATCTCAAAAAGATATATTTCGTTCTTCTTCTCTCTTTATTGAAGATTTCGTGCACAAGTATCTCCCCCAGGAGTATATCCACCGTGATGTATATATTGTATATTTGATCTTGTTCTTTTATTTTTTGTCTACTTCTATCAATTTTGTGTGTTCTTTTATTTTCTTTACTTTCTTTATTCTCTTCTCTCTCCCTTGTTTGTCTTTATTGGTGCGTCCAAAAGGAGCGATTCTACTGTCTGTATATTGAACATGTATACAAAATTTTTCTCCTTGTTAACCCTTTTGGGAACAATACTATGCAATGTCAAAAAAAAACAAAAAAACCACTCTCAAAACAAATCATACAGAGTTGTCCAGCCACTCATTTTGTAGAGAAATGTTTGCTCTACACTCTTGCCAAGTCAGAAAAGTTTTAACGAAGCAATTTACGAAACGCCAGGTTTTGAAAAAATATAAAATCCTTAGTCAATTACTCACTCGATGCATGTCTAACTTTCATATACGGACATTTTTCTTAAACCCATACAAGAGTTTATCAGAGGATTTTGTGGCTCTAATAAACAAACATATTTCTAGCTCCGTATAGACGTATCATATTCTGTGAGTTGACATCTCTTATCTTTGCTTCTTATACGATCAATGTGATAGAGTGACGTAACGAAAAGAACATTAAGAAAAAGAAAACGAAAGGTCAACCTTGTTGAAAACAAATATTTCGTTTTTTCTTCTGATAGTAAAATGACAAGCATTAAAAATAACGAAGTTGACATATACGAGAGGGTTTTCGTGATTTGAAAAATGTGTTTATATTCTTTTGTTGACGGTTATATTTTAAAGTAAAAAATGTGCTCTACTAAACGAACGTTTGCTTTAAGAAGGTTCATACCAAGAGTAATGCAAGTTTAAAGATTCAAAAGACACAATTTATCGTCTAAATTATTTTAGATTAATCAGACACCCATTCTCTAAATGTCAACAAGTGTTTTTATTGTTGGTGTCAATGGTTATATTGGATTTGGTGTTGCTAAAGCTTATCGTCGTTCTGGCTACAAAGTCTATGGTTTGATACGTAATGAAAAATTTGAGCGGGAATTAGTAAAAGAAGAAATAATACCAATTGTCGCTAACATAGATGATATCAATTCTTATAAAGAAGAATTATTAAAATGTTCAATTATTATCGATGCAATAGGATGGAATAAAGATTCGTCGGATAAATTTTTACAATTTGTTTTGGATGCTGGTCAGGAACGAGTAAAAAACGGACAACAATATAAGCCACTTTACATTTTTACAACAGGAATAATGACCTATGGAGTAGTGGGTGATCGACCAATTGATGAAACAATTAAACCACAACCAGGTATGAACTGCTCACTCAGCTAGAAAATTTCTCATAAATGATCGATGTCTTTTTAAACGATCATTTTGTCAGTTTAATAGTTGTTTATCATTCTCACTCTTCTCAGATAGTTTGAGTGAAAAAATGATTTTTGCTTTTTCTACAAAACAGATTCACTATCCCGTGGTAAAAATTGTAGACACTTCTTAAAATTATCTTACTAGGATCTTATCTTTTAAGATTTTTGATATTCATTTTTCAATATTGTTCAACTGCTGCTTTGGATAATGCGGATTAAAAATTCAAAGAATCTTGAATGAATATTATTAAGAAAACGTCGTCGTTCTTACTATTAAAACCCTAGTTGCTTCTTACCGAATCTTGAAAAAATCTTAGACAGTATAATCTCAGTAAGATCTTAGCAAAATCTTATCAAACCTTAAAATTTTCGGGTCTCAAGATTTTAGTAAGATTTGTGTAAGATCTTAGACACGTGTAAGCGAAATCTTACCAAGATCTTAATAAGATTATTCTAACGGATGCGCCAGGATAAATATCCCTCTACATATTTTCTTTTTTTCTCGTGTTTCTTTAGGACTCTAAGGCTTCTGATGCCATGGAACATCTAGGAGATAGATGAATAGTGTAGTCTTTAGCACTCTTCACTAGCTGCATCATAAAAGATGCGCCGCACAATACTCTACAAACCCATACTTAAACTTTAGTTTGAGAACTTCAATCAAGAAAACCACACAAATTATACGAAAAACGAAAAAACTGAAAACTGAAAAACGATTTCTTGTGTTAACGTTTTGAAAGTAAGAAAACCTGAATCAGCCATTATGTAACCGTGACTTCGCTCTACGTTTCAGCTACACTTCAAATTTTTTCACATCAAAATCCATGGAGAAATAATGATTTTTCTATCTGTTGTCACGCAATTTTTCATTAATTTTTAAATTCTGCGTATAGTGGTGCTTTTAGTAAAAGTTTCATATCTCTATCAAAACAAAAGATTTTCCGATCCGGTTTGTTTTACTCTGATCGAAAATGATTGCTCTTCTCTACCTAACTGCAAAATCAAAACTTCAGTCGTGTTTTTGGATTTTTTTGATTCCGCACATTTGTTGGAAACGCAGGACTGTCAATTTTTGTAATCTCGTTCTCCCGCACACCATCTGCTCTAAAAAAAACTTATTACAGACTATGAAAAACAGCATATTCAAACGTAGCAAAGGAGTTCTCACTTTTGCTACACCTTTTTGCGGAAATAATAGCAGAAATAAAAAGTTCAAGTTGAAAAAAATGCAAAATTTAGAAAGTTTTCAGTTTTTTTCGCCTTCGTATAATTTGAGTAGTTTCCTTGACTGAAGTTCTGAAATTAAAGTTTAAGTATGGGTTTGTAGAGTATTTCGCGGCGCATCTTTTAAAAAAAACATTAACCTTAGGGTCCTAAAAAGATACGAAAAAAATAGAAAATACGTGGAGGAACATTTATCCTGGCGCACTCGTTAAAATCTTAGTAAGATTCGAGTAAGTTTCTCACTAGGGACGACTGCCATGAACAAAATTTCCAGACAAAATACACCAATTGCAAATTGAATTAAAAGAACGCGAAAGAACAAACGCAAACTTTTTTCTGGCATTTAAATAATAAAACTCAATTACCATCTAGACAAAATTTAATTCAGTTTCGAACAACGTTCTCTTGTAGGAACAACGATCATGAAAAATAAAGAAAATTTTGAAAATAAAGTATTATCAAATGATAAATATATTTATCCAGTTGTTGTTCGTCCTGGATGGGTTTATGGTGGTACTGGTGGTGCTGTTGCTGATTGGATTTATAACGAGAAAGATGAAATTATTTTATGGGGACGTAAAGATAAACGTTGGAGTTGGGTTCATGTAGATGATCTAGGTGATGGTTATGTTCTAATTGGTCGAACAAATCCAAATATTGTACGAAATCAAGTATTTAATTTAGCTGCACCAAATGACAATCCAACATTTGAAGAAGTTCGATTGAAAATGGCTAAAGTTAACGGGTGGACAAGTGATAAAATTAAATATCATGAAATTAATGATGAAACGGAAGAGGATCTTCGAAGTTGGTAAGTATTTGATCTATCGACTGGATAAAGAGTTCGATTACACAGTTTTTTTTTACATTATGAGAAGCGATATTCTGCAACGCGACTTCTCTTTTTTTTGTTTGATTGAGAATGGCTCTATATCATTTACTCAGCTGAATTCAGAATCATGTTGGTGAGAGATATTATGCAATGAACAGACATATTTCCATTATGGCATTTTTCTATTCATAACTGAAGTTTACAAGTTTTGATGATTTTCTTGGAATATACAAATCAGAATGAATGACTAAGTCACGTTGCTGAAAATTCGAATTAAATACTTTTGCTTTCATTCAAATTCAAATTTGTTATTTCTATTCACTCTCTCTATAGGGACTCGGATTCAATAATAAATCCAGCAAAAGCAATGGATCAACTCGGTTGGAGACCACGACACATTGGTTATCTTCATGAAATTTTATTATATTATAAATCATGGGAAGCTCATAAACAACAATCGAAATAAATAATACTGTTGAGTATCATTCAGATTTTATAAGAAATAGGGCTGAGAGTTTAGAAATTTTTTTATATAGTTTATATCATTTTTGTCTTCCATTAGAAATTAAATTATTAAGTCAATTAAAATATTTTTTGAAAACATGAATAGTGTCCGTTTGCTTTCTCAGATAATATTGATGAATCTCTCTTCACCACTGTGATTTAGATCGTTAAAAACTCGGAAGTCTTTTGGAAATCCTGTCGTTTTGTTTTCTGGTAGACACTTCAGGAAAAAATCTTCTGCACTTATATAGGCAACTGTGAAACTTTTAACTTTAAAATGTAACCCAAACATATTTCTTTTATAGTGGAAAACGAAAGACACCGGTAGATGTCTTTGCTTCTGACAAATTTCGCTCTGGTGACTTTCATATACTCGAAAATTTTCAACGTTGTTCAATATTTTACAGAAAACTAATAGTTTTCATTTAAACGGTGCTGATTTTGGATGTTGTAAAT
This sequence comes from Didymodactylos carnosus, assembly GCA_905250885.1. Classification (NCBI taxonomy): domain Eukaryota; kingdom Metazoa; phylum Rotifera; class Eurotatoria; order Philodinida; family Philodinidae; genus Didymodactylos; species Didymodactylos carnosus. Next base: position 1,927 of record CAJNOQ010008542.1, on the reverse strand, counting down.
GTTATGGTAGTGAACAGTAATTTAGACTTTCAGACTTTCTTCCAGAAAAAGTCGGACTAGCCGAAGGGAGCGAGGTCAGCAGAGTGAGAGTGAGTCACTATAGTTGACACTAGTTTAAGTTGAGTAACCGCACTGAATGTTATAGGATGGATAGTCAGTACATTCTAAAAGTCTAAAAGTTTTAAATCATCGCACCATCACACCTTGATGAAAAAATGGGATGTTCCTCGGACCTACATAAAATAAGATTAGGGACATGAGAGGATCCGGTAAGAATGTACAGTCATATAGTAGACCATCTTAGGATACGTAAGGTTAGACAATGTCGGGAAATTTACACGTTACCTAATCCTCTTAGATTAAGTAACTGGAGTCAGGAAAATGAATTGAATTGAATGAATTTATTTTCTAAAGAACACATAGAAACTAAATGTTGACTTTGTATAGTTCTGAAGTGCAGCCTTTGATTTGACATCTTTGACAAGGTGACGGAGGAGAGCCTTTCTCTCTATTTCTTAGAATGTCCTTTGTTTGATACTACAAGATTAGGTCTACGTTTTATATAACTGTGTATTTTGAATACTTTTCATAAGTATGATTGTGTATAAATAATGTGAATAAAACTTACATTTTTAATCTCGAAAAAGAGTTTTTGCAGATTACTTGAGATCACCGTGATTTAAAAGGCAAGCTCATCGAAATTCAGAAGCTCCTTTTCTTCTGGAAACTTTTTGTACGCAAGTCGTAATAATAGCCCCCCTAAATATTTTGAACGCTTGGACAGTTTAGAAGCCTTGGAGGCTCTCATACCGCGACGGGTTTATTCAAAGTCTACATTGAGAACTATAGGAACTTTTCAGAACTATTCATAGTGCACATTGAGGACTATGAGAAGTATTCTGAACTGAAATGGTATCCGTTGGCTCACGCTTAGCCTACCGCTTCCACATAGTTCTGCACAGTTCTCATAATTGTCATTTTAGACTGTGAATAGTTCTTATAGTTCTGCATGTTGACTTTATATTCTCAACTAACTTATGCATGAACACATCAAGTGTTAGATAGATAAATTCCTAAACTTTCCTCGTTCATATCTGTTTTCTTTATATACACCAATACAATGCCAAATAACAGTGAATGAGTCGCGCGCAGAATCTCTCTGAAATAATCGGGATCTTGTTTTTTCTACCAAGATACAAGCTCCCACCAAATTCCGACTGGATCTCGTGAGATTTGCAAGGAAGAGCGAGGTCCTGCTTCTTTTTCCGGGATTAGTGAAATTCCACTAAAAGCCACAGACCGAATAAAATGATTATTAGATATTACCCTGGAAAAAAAGTTCTAGTCATGTTTTTTGAATTTATTATTTGTTATGTCATAAAGGCATACCAACATCATATGTTTAGGAATGTGACTATTCTTTGTCCGTCCTGATCCGCTGATGTCATATGTCCATCATGTTCTTTTCTATTCTTCTGACGTCATGTTATGTCCCGTACGTCATCACTCTTTTCCATATGTTTTTCGTATGTTCACGTATATGTAAAATTTATATATAAATACCTATGTTTTTAAGAGAGACTTCGTCAGTCGATAGAATATCATGCCAACGACTGGTCACGAGTGAAAAATTGACATATACTTTTTATTTCATATTCGGATTCTACTATCAAAACTGGGATTATGAAAACTAAAAGAAACTTTCTGATTTACTCTGGCTGAGTTATAAAATTTACAAAATGAGCAAGCACCATCGTCGATTTGCGAAAAGTAGCCATCTCTGGTATTTTAACTATAACTCCGCCATTATTCGTCCGTGCTGTTCGAGCAACATTTCATTCGAAAGCCTCATAAAAAGTAAACGAAATCACATAGTTCCTAATCTTTCTGAAGTAGGAAGTGACTATTTAAAACCCACATCAATTGG
>CAJNOQ010008541.1:0-11104 GCA_905250885.1 Didymodactylos carnosus | reverse complement strand
AGCTATTTAGTTGATTTGGATACATGTTGGCAACGTATATCGCGATAATTTTGTTTCTCTAAATCTTAAGGTTTAAGTCAAGAAATTTACGATTTATGTTTATCTCCACAACTTGAAAAATTTTCGAAAAATTTTCGATCCACTGCCACTTATATGACTTGAAAGCCAAATAGAAGACCATGGTCTTCTATTATGTCCGCGAAAAAAATCGGAAAATCTATAGGGGAATTTTCAAAAGAATTTCGCCAAAAAGTACTTCTAATAGGGGACGGACTTCAAGTACGTGAGGTTACCGTTGGACTACTAGCAGGAGATCAAATTTGACCGCAGTAGAATACCACCCTTTAGAACTTGACTTGAGCGACGAAATAGAAGACCAGGTGGTCCTCTATTATGGGGAGGGTTATGCATGATTCGTTAGTATAGTACAACCTTTATGTGCACTACTGTAGTGTAGATATGCAGCAAAACTTGTGATGCAAATGTTTCGCTTCGCACCTCATTAGCCAGTCAGATTGCCATCTTACGTTGTACGGCGCATAGATCTCGTCGCGTTATGCACACTGCATTCAACAGTAGTCATCAAACAGATTTCGTTTGGTGTTCTTTCCTTTGATATTATTTTTCTTTCGTCTCTTATAATTTTATTATGTGCTCGTGTATATTTGTGTAGAACTTTATCTCTCTTTATAGAAAAGAACAAACTTTCTGTTTTAATCTAAATATTCATTCATTATATGTCGAAAAGAAGCAGTATTCCTCATATACAGAGGATCCGACCATATTCATTTTCCTTCAAAGAAAACTGTCATGTGTTCTTAGTGTGTGTTACTTCATTTCTTTCCAGTTAAAAGAACCGCTGTAGATAAGCTAGCTTACTGAAAAGTCGAATTGCCCAATTTTCAGCAACGTGAATGTAGCTAAATGACCCAAATAATCCCTCTAGCTAGCTGCAATCGCTCTTGAAGTGTCCTAGTCAATTAATCGGATTGCAAATCTGACCGAAGTATTAGAGAACTTAGCACTCAATTAATTGCCTTACTAGCAACCTATTGAGCTATTTGCGAAAATGCACGGTAGGGAGCTTGACAAGTAAGTTAATCTGCTCTTAAAAGTCTATTAATCGCTCTATGACAGGTCAATTTATACAAATGACACTTGAAGTTTGACATACCGATTAGCAGTTTATTAATCGTCAACAAATTGCCCGATAATCGAGAGATTCAATTGTACATACATTCGAATCTTTGTCAAATCTATGACTGATAAATTGATTGGCTGTGCCTCAGTAAGAAAACATGTTTCGTGACATTGCACTACATTCTTTTAAATTAGGATATTTTAATACATGTAGTTATTTATCATTAATAAAATGGTAAACGAGTTTTTGAGGAATGTCAGATGATCCTATCTTATTTTTTTCTATAGAACAAATCCATGAATTCGATATGTGTTTCTCTTTGGTCTCGCAGTTTAATTTTGAACACATTTTGAATTATAACTTTAGTCATAACGAAATAAATGTTTTCTTCTTTATCATTAGCTGTAAATATCGCTGATATAAAACCCAAATGTAATATTTTCGAAGAAGAATATTGAGTAAACCCCGCCCCTCCCGAAAAAAAATTTCGTCTCCCCAGACCCTCCCTCAATAGGAATTCGATAGTCTTTTTCGTAAGATCGATCTAACAATCATGCGCCGAATAGATCTGTGCCCCTCGTTCTTTTAACGAAATATAGCAGGTTACAGGTAATCGACCATACTGATTCCGAATATGATAGCCGTTTTTGTCCATAGGCATTTTCTAGCCGGTCTCTGGAAAACTGCTTTTTCAGAAACCTCGAAAGATCCTCACAACTTTTTCTGAATAAGTCAAAATCTTAGCCTGGAGAAGTCTGATTAAATTGAAACATCTCCCAGCTCTACACGATCTTTTTTTGCAAAGTTATAGAATTTACAAGAACAGCCCTAAATGTTCATTGTCAGCTCAGTGCAACAAAAAGAAAAAGGAGTTTAGGCTTTTCTTGTAAATTTTATAACTTTGCAAAGGAAAATCGTGTAAAGCTGGGAGATGTCTCATTTTAATCAGAATTCTCCACGCTAAAATTGAGACTTATTTAGAAAAAGTTTTGATGATTTTTCGAGGTTTCTGAAAAAGTGGTTTTCCAGAGACCGGCTAGAAAATATCGCAGTGTGAAAATGATTTTGATTATTCTCAACCGTTTGCAATGGTCCTTGTTATCAATATCAACTAGTTTTAAGTACCTTTCATTGTTGTATTTTCTGTTGCACTTTGCTTACCTCTTGTCATATTTAGACTTGTTGGAAAATGTGGCTAATGGTCTATGCCGACAATCGTCATCATTTCAATTAAGACAATACTGGCTGTTCGAATTCTCCACCAAAAATATCGAATAAGACAAACTCATCAAATTCTAAATTAATTATCCAATCGATAACTATATTCGTTATTTACAGTATTACATGGCTCCCATGTACACTTCTCGGTATCATTGCTGTGTTCGATCCCACAAACCCTATTCCACGCTATTTAATAAAATTAGTGGCCTAACTAGGAAAAAGCATTGGGTGAGGCTCAATCTCAAACTTTCTATAAATTGAAGTAAGTCAAATGTAAAATTTACCATAAGCTTTTAGGAATCGAGTCTATCCGATCATTGCGAATGGTCAGGATAAAGCCTAGAAACGTTTATTTGCACGCTGTAAGGCAGCAAACAGACTTTGACGAGTTTGCGACCGTTCTTTTTAAACTGTTTTCTTCAGTCTAATCTCATTTCTCTTTAAAAGTATGACAAATACACCGCCGAAGACAGTGAAAAGCTCACAGCAGTTAAAAATATTAAAAGACTTGCAGATATGCAGAAATCTTTTTATCATCCGCTAGGTGCAAGAAAGCTAAATGGAATGGACCCGGTTTAGTTACCAACTACATTTTCTACAACGGTTATTGCCTGTTTCATTTCAACCAAATCGATCTTCACCTCATGCTTAGCGTTTTTATACATGCAGCTATCGATTGCAGCTATTTAGTTGATTTGGATACATGTTGGCAACGTATATCGCGATAATTTTGTTTCTCTAAATCTTAAGGTTTAAGTCAAGAAATTTACGATTTATGTTTATCTCCACAACTTGAAAAATTTTCGATTCTTTCTGGGAAAGGTATGATGAGTTATCGAAAACGCACCTCGAAGGATGTAGATGTAGAAAGAACTTTGAAGTGTTCTCATTTTCGCAATATTTAGAGAAATTCAAAGCTTTTTTTCAAAACAAGCGTTTTGATATCTGTCGTTTTAAATGAACAGTAGAATGATACACAGCACCGATGGAGATCATATAATTTGCCGTTCACAAATTTCACAAATAACAGTGGAAAACAAAAACTAAAAGGAGTTATCATCAATTTAGAGGGGTGTCCAGAAAAAAAGTGAAAATCGGACGTCTGGAAACAAAGAGCCCATAGTCGTCAGGAAAAAAGGGGAAAAAAAAACCTTTTCTTGCCGAACTAATTTCTATATAAACCATAGCTTTCTGATGGAATGTTTAGACAGAATTCTATTCTATTCGAAACAACAACAGGTGTCAGGTCTATTGAAATCTGAGGAATGTTATTTCGAAGGAGTCAAAACAGAACAGGGAATTCAACTCAATTAATTGGAAAGTCAGCTTGTTTTCTTCTCGCGAAATGTATTGTTCTTTTTGCATGTTTTAATCTCACTACTGTTTTTCTTCGGCTATAAGACGGGTCATACTTTTACGCTAGTTTAAATATGGTTTCCATTTTCGTATTGAAACATGTCCTTTTTATTCCGTACTCAGAATAATGCTATGCAGTGGTTATTCATAACAGAAAAGGACTAACAGAAAGTGTAGATGTTCATTGTATAGCTTTCTTATAACGTGAAATCATTCGAGTGTGCTACTTTTGGAGTGGAGTCTCCGAGAAAAGTTCCTGGTACAGCAGCCAGTTGATTAATGTCCACACCATTCCAGATCACTGGAATGAATTCGTGATCTACGACGTTCATAGGGTATATCTTATGAGGCGCCCAATTCTAAGTCCAGGGCACATGCTTGCTGTTGTCAAACAGTTTAATGTCTTCTGGGACTATCGATGCCCAAGCCAATCCACGCTTTCCCTTTGCTGTGTGCTGTGTGTATGAATCCATGAGCAATGTACCAGTGGTCATTGTCAGCAGAAGAAGGGCGAGCGAAAAGGCTGACATATCGAATTGTAACACTAGTACAGAGACCTTTTGTGCGCTCACAATCTAAAATATGATCTATTTAGGAAAGAAAAGTGTCATATGTTCTTAGTGTGTGTTACTTCATTTCTCTGTACTTCTTTTATGAATTGTTTGAAAATGACTGTACAAGTCGAAATATCACTATATTAAAGTAATAAGAATTTATTAGTATGAAATTCGAAGACAAGGTATCTTAAAATGAGACCGTTTGATTGTTCGTCTCGTCATCCGACAAATGAAGTCTTATTTTAAGACAGATAAATGTATCTGTCTTGTATGAAGTCACTTCCGTCAGGGGCACCTGATACACGAATACAGAGGTTTAAAAGTAATTAATGAAATCGATTCCCATTCTCTTCTATGTTCGTGTATGATAGTGCAGTTCTATTTTGACGGAATATAGCTTTTATCTTGAAAGAAAACGAACGAACAAGAATAAATTGTTTTTAACTGTTTTTTCATAATGAGAGAAATAATCGAAATGAAATTTTAATCATTATTTTTCTTTTCTATTTCTTTGTTTCTCTTTCTCACTTTCTCTGACACATGGATAAGAATATTATGTTCATAAAGTAGTCTCTTTAAATCATTCATGAACGATGTTGTTCATAAATTTGAATTTTTACTGCAAGAAATTCTATATGAAATATGTGATTATTTATCATCATCATCTACTCTATTTTATTTATTTTATTCACCATCAATAGATAATCAACAATTGAAACACAAATTATTATCATACCACCAATATAACCATACGCTTAACTTCTCTTGTCGGTCATATAAAGTATTTCTATTCTATTTTAAATCCATACATTCAGAATTGGAACATACTGTTACCAGTTTAATAACAGAAGATAAGATTATTGTCCGAGAATTTTATAAACTATCAGAATTCTGTCTGTTAAAATTTACTAATTTAAAAATATTAAAATTAATAATAGATTCCGTTGAAAATGAAATTTATGTTCTAACATTTTTAACATCATTTTTAAAATTAAATTATTTTCAAGAATTGATTCTTCTCTATCGTAATCGATGTGATAGGAAATTCTTTTATAGTTTGATTAATGAAAATACTTTATTTAAAAAATGACAAAAAAGTATATTTTTTGAACCATCTGATTATATTCATCCTCAATATCCACCACTTACAGCAACAGCAGAGGGAGTTATACGTCATTTATCTATTCTTATTCTATAGTAGAATATATTTCTACATAAATAAAGGAAATCATATTATTTACTTAAATTTAACACTAAATAATAGTAAAGAATTTATTTCACTATTTGAACATAATCCCTACGTATTTATACAAGTGGATTATATGCGAACAATCATAAAGTGATTGATGGTGGACAATGAGAACAATTATTAAATTAATATTTTCTGAGCCCCCCACCCCCCGTCACGAACCTTTCTCTGAAACTATAAATCGGATCTTGACCATACTTTATGTTTATTTGCAAATAACTGATGACCAGTATGGTCATTTCACTGCCAAGTATACAGCAAGAAAAGAGAAAGAAAAAAGAAATGCAGAAAAAAAACAGAATAAATTTTTCCCGTCACATCATTGGACCTAATAAGTAGTAACAAAATCTGACATGGTAAATAGGTACATAAAAATGACATAAATTACATCTTAACAATAACGCAGTAGTATAGAGACAAAGTTAGAAAGAAACTGTCAGTACAGAACGATCATTCCTCACCTAAAAGTTTCTGGAAATGCTTGGAGAAGTAAAATATCATTAATATCCAAATTTGGAATCGAGCAGACGGAGGTGTTGTTGCACACCATTTAACGCACTTTTCAGGGACAGTAGTATGCTCCACGAATCCTTTAGACCTTCTCAGGCATCTGACAGACTTTTCCTCATCTATCCAACACCTAAACTGATTGAGCTTGTTCGAATAAGAGTTCGCCGTCTGTAGATTCGGCCAGAGCGGTCCAATATTTCTCCCAATATCGATTATACCGATCATCCAGGGACATCTCGTTGAAAACAAATGCGACGAAGGAATCGGACCATTGCATGTTAAAAGTACCTCGCTTCAAACAAGTATAATAAAAGTGTGACAAGTCCGATCGTTCTTTTTCGGAGAAAAGAGGATAAAGGGCAAAAAGCCACGTAAAATAGGAAGTATGTAACAGGAAAATAAAGCTCTTCTTAAGTCGGAAGAAGTAGATTCAGAGATACGGCAGGAGATAACCATTGCAACGCGCTGTCGAATACTAATCATACATTTTTTTATCATAGTTCCCCACCCAAGTTTAGGTGTTATCCAGTATCCTACATACTTAAATGTCTTAACCCAACTAATTTTATGCTCACCAGAAAAAAGGTCGAATTTTGGACATCCTAAAGCACATGTAGACCAGAGAGCTTCTGTTTTTTGATAATTGATTGGCTGCATAGTAAGGTTTGCGTATGGTTCCAGTCTTTCAAAAAATAGTTTGAGTCGTTTTTCTAGGTCGAGGCACTGTTCAGTATATCGATTGCCTATTCGACCGGCCATAATGGCCGCTAGATCATCAGGAAAAAAAAAGGAAAAAGAGTAACTCAAAAAATCTCCCATAGCAGCATGGTAGGTGGCAGGTGGGAGTAAAGATTGAACCTTGTGGCCCACCTCTTCTGATTGGAAACCGGCGGGAGCGTTTGCCTTGCATCTCGATATAGGCCTGCCTGTTTTCTACTAATACTTAGATCCATTTTAAATAGGATTTTGGGATTCCCATCCTCCTTAGCTTTCCTAGGCAGCCCTCAACCAATCCGATCTAAAAACAATTTCTTGTCGACCCATCTGAATAGTCTTTACTTACTTGTATCAGTTCTAGCCAGGCCTGTAGCCAGGGGGCGGGGGTGCCCGGGCACACCCCATAAGTAGGAGTTGCTATTTAATTGCTATAAAAACGATCACATTTTGATTTCTAAAAGAAATCACTGACAAGATAAGATTCGAGCTTTCATTTCTTTTAAAAAGACATTATTAGGAGTGAGAAGTAAAAAGGTAAAGAAAAAGCTATTTCGGTTGCTTAAATGAGCTGTGGCAACAGATATCTACATCTTTTTCGAGCGCTTCATTGATGTAAATCGATGTGAAGATCGTTTGCATCCTGTTAGTTTTTTGCACCGGTCGCTGTCTCACAGACGGCTATATTGGCATCAGAACCGGTACAACCAGAAAACGAACTGCAAGAAAACTGATATATCGATTTACATATATAGTGCAACCCCTTAGTAAAATCCTGGCTACAGGCCTGGTTCTAGCTGTGATTTTATAACAAAGTCTTATTTTCAAAGATGAGAAAATTTCAGCGGTTTTTACGAAAAGTCTATTAGTCAGAGATCTTTTTCAAACGGTAGGACCAGGCCGTTTCAGAAAAACTTACACGGTTCGGCCTCTGCCAAAATGCTACTTTCTCTTCTGAGAGTGTGAGCGAGAAAATGTAGCACCACTTCCAAACATTATTTCAGGACATGGTTACCAGAAGTAAGCGTGTTCCAGCTAAAAGCTCATGAGTAGTAAAAGAGAAAAGTAATCCCGGATAATTTATAATAAATATTGACATTAGTGTGATGCAAATTCTCATATGACATTTTTGATATTACCTCTCTTATCAACCTTTCATCTCATTGCTGTGATAAAATTTACCTTTTTTCTTTCTCATTCTGACATAGAAAATAACATTATTTCTGGCTTTCTGTTTTCACTGTACACGCGGACTCTTATGATATATTTTTCATTACATATAACATATGATAAAAAGTCACCTAAATTTAAGAACGTTAATTAATCAACTCAATCCGTCTGACTTGAGAACTGTTCGCACGTCCTTCCGATTTCGAAAGGAACAACTTTTTCATAAAAAAGCATATATCTTTTTTTAATGTCTTCATCTGAGGCAAAAATCATATGGCCAGTTGAATATGAACCATCGAGATGTGCGGTTCACGTCACTAACGAGCTTGAAATGGATTCATCCGCAGATGTCGTCTGGCAGTGGTTAATACATGCTCGAAAATGGCCGGAATATTATGACAACTCGTCGAATGTTCAATATGAAAATGAAAGTGGGCCTGTTTTGAAATCTGATACAGTGTTTAGATGGAAAACATTTGGTGTAAGTTTGATATCAGAAGTGAAAGAATACGTTGAAAATGAACGAATAGCGTGGACGGGAAAGGCATTTGGTCTTGACGTTTATCATGCGTGGTTAATCGTGCCAAATGGAAAAGGTGGTTGTATAGTACGAACAGAAGAAGTTCAACATGGTTTCGTTTGCCGGTTAGGAAAACTATTTTTTCCCAGCAGAATGCATACACAACATCAACATTGGCTTGAACAATTGGCCATACAGTCAAAAACGGGCAAACCTACTTAGATCCAACAATATGTTAATTTTAAGACATCGGCGGTCAATTCTCCCTGATATTCAATGTAGCTCAAGTCACCATTTATTGGAATTAAAATTAACTGATTATCTGTTCTATGTTTACAGCCCTAAACCATGTTTTTAAGAAAAGAACTTTGCTTCTCGCTGCGATAAACTTTTGGCAGTAACTCTCAACTAATATAAGCACCTTATAACAAGAACAGCAGCTTACTAAATTTTTCATTCGGATTCTGCTAAAAACAGCTAATTCAGTGGCTAGTAAAGTCGTTAAGGTAGTAAGTTGGAATCTCTCTGTCGAGTAATCATTGATAGTTCTCTTAATATTAAAAAATGTTTATTATCACGCGTTCCTAACACAGTAGTAGCATAAGAAAAGATAAAACATTATGTTTTGAAATATAAAATGTATGGTGTTGACCGTGAACAGATGCAGCATGCACTTTAGCACTTTGAAAGGATAAGTTTAGAATTGATTCTTTTAAAATATTTCTCAAATTTAAATGAATAAAGAATAGACCATAATACCACTTGTAAATATGTACAAATCACAAAACGCTTTTAAGCTTCTGCCACTTGCCTTAAATTCTTAAATCTTTTCAAAACGTTTTTCATTGGCATTGATCCGGTCTCGGAAATTCCGCTTTTCCCACGCTTAGCGAGTAAACAACTGTTCTTGCTCTATCTATCGACGTCTATTATGATCTAACACTTAGATGTCGTTTTCTTCTCGGCCTTATCATACTTTCTCGCTGACGACGAAACCTGGTTTTCTGAGAAACCAGTTTTTCGAGAACTCTAAAAAGTCACCAAAACCTTTCTTAACAATACAGAATTGTAGTCCGCAAATTCCTGATTAAAATGAGGTATCTCCTAGCTCTACACGACCTTTCTTTGCAAAGTTACAGAATTTACAAGAAAAGCCCTAAATTAATTTTTTCATATTTCGGTAGCTTTGAGCTGACAATGAACATTTAGGGTTTTTCTATAACTTGCAACGGAAGATCGTGTAGAGGTGGGAGATGTCGCATTTTAATCAGAAATTTGCGGGCTACAATGATGCCTCATTGAAAAAAGGTTTTGGTTATTTTCAGAGTTTCTGAAAAATTGATTTTCCAGAAAACCGGATGTTCAACAGTCATACGCACGAATCCTTTTAGTGTATTTACTACCTCACTGGGTGATCTATGTATCTATAGCGCTCAGTGAGATAGTAAATACCCTAAGAGAATTAGTGCCCATGACTCTTGAAGATCCGTTTTTCTGAAAAACAAGTCCATGTATAAATCACTGAAATCGGAGGGGAACTTCTCGAAATGTTTCCTCCTGAGTAAAAATTTAAACACAACATACATCGCCGCGAAATTGAGGACAGTTAATAAACTACGTTTCCATTCATTTTTTTATGTTGTCCCGTCACGTTTAGAGCCGATCCTGAGATTGATAAGAACTGATACTATTTGAAAACGATTGACGATGGTGTAGAGTGATGCAGTTATGCTTAGGACGCTTAGATGCTCTCCTTTTTAGGTCGAGCATGTTTGAAAGTTCAATAAAAAACATTTTATAAATCCTCGTAATGTTCCAGAGGCCTTGACCTTTTGTGTATGAGCTAAAATTTGAAAATAACTGAATTCTTAACAGCAGCTCAAAGAAGAAAGAAAAGTAGGCACCTCTGATGGGAATCGAACCCAGGACAGTGATATTCATGACAATCGCTCTTACCACTGAGCTATCGAAAGACAGTCTTTGTTACACATTTTCTACCCTTATAAATGCACTATTAAAGCGTGACAATCGGGATTTTTCTACGTAAACTGATCTGAGCTCGAGATGCATAATTTCATTGTCTTCCTTCTTTTAGCCGCTGATAAAAATTCAGTCATAATCTTTGAACTATACTTATCGGAGAAAACAGTTTCGTGTTTTAGTGGAAAAGACTAGTCCGTACAAGACTTGAAATCAGTGCACCAACTTTTATCACTCCAGTCTGTTCAAAAGTCATCATAGCCATCACATTCGATGACTTCGACCCTTCCGCGCGCTTTCAGTCAAAAATATCCGACAGAATCTACTCGAAAACGAACAGCCCCTTACCACCATCAGTATGACTGTAAAATAGAAATTTCAACCATATGTTTATGATGAAAATAATAATGATGATTTAAATGAATAGCGCGCTAGACAATTAGAAAAATTAGGTGACAGACGTCCAGCAGGTCAGGTAAGACGTAATAATTCAGCATATCAAATGAAACAACAATATGATAATCGAATAAAAATAAGATCATTAAAATTAAATGATTGGATGTAAGGAAACTTAGCAGCGGATTCGACTATTTCTTGCTGATATTCGCTCTCCAACCTGTGTTGAATTGCTAGTTGATTGTGTTAGATGCAGAATTAAATTCTCTATCGAATGGTACTATTTTTGA
>CAJNOQ010008540.1:0-11104 GCA_905250885.1 Didymodactylos carnosus | reverse complement strand
GAAGAGAAAAATGCTAAGAATTTAAAACCGGTCGATCACCGGCCGGTTTGAAAATATTTCTAGACCGGCAAAAGATCGGTGGAGACCGGCCGGTCTAAACTTTTACACCGGACCGGACCGGCACCCGGCCGGTCTGCCGGCTCGGTTCCAACTCTGACATCAGCTAGCTTCAACTCACTTAAGCTAGCTTTGATGAGTTAAAAATTGGGTCAGGTAGCTGCAAGCGTCCGCTTCACGATTTTTTTCCTGTGTGGGCGATGGTATGAGTACATACCGAAAGCTCAAAAATAAATAAAATAACAAGTGAACTTAATTTAAATTCAAAATGTATTTCGTAACAGTTGTATACTCGATTTATAGTTCTTGAGGTCGCTTTTGCTGGAGAAACAAGAAAAATTTCGCTCTAAAAGTTTCTCCTTTTAGTTTTCGTTGCAATACGACGATCTAAATTTTTTTCGATAAGAATTAATGAAAAGTACTCATACGATGAGTACCACTTTACTCATAATTCGTCCATGAGTACTCATATTAGTACTACTAACAATTTTTGAGTATTGTTACTCAGTGAGGAGTACTCAGTTACTCATGTGAGTACCCAGAAAATATTCATTCACCGTTTTACTTTGCTAAACTGAAACTGTATAAAGAACGTAGACGTTAGTGAAGAAATATAGAATATTAATATTATTATTTTCTCACTGGTCTCTCTGTATATAGTCAGGGATGGACTCGTCTATGACTAGACTTGTAGTCCTACTCTGGCTGTCTGAGATCACTCCTCTATATGAAAATATCAGATGAACAATACTCATGAATATTTTGTCAAAAGTTATATGAGTACTCAGCAATATCCAAGGATGAGTACTCAAAGTCATACCCACAGTACTCGTTACTCACTCATGAATACTCATGTGAGTACTCAATGAATAAAGAAACGTACAAATACTCATGAGTACTCGAGACATTTTCCAGCAGAGTACGACTTTGAGTACTCACAACTGAGTACATTCACTAGGGTAAACTATAATGATCATTTTCTGTACAAAATTCAATTGATGAGTGGCCACTGTGGGTGTTTGTTTTAGCCAAATTCTCGGTATACTGGCTCCACAGCATGACTGAGAAATTTGGGATTAGTTTTATATTCAAAATCATTTTGAAGCTTAGAATTGGCTGATATGACATAGAAATACTAATAGAGTTATAAACAGATAGATACTTTAATTTAATTCCAAATAACATAAAGTTAAATTTAGGGAATTAAAGTATCTGTTTGTAACTCTTATCTGTCAAAATCATTTCTTTTTATTTATGTTTATAACGGTTTCTTTTCATTTCACATTTAGAACGGTATGTTTTTATTTTACTTTTAAACGGTTTCTGTTTTGCTTTTACTGTTATTAGAGCTGCATATTTAACCTCTGAGCCTATTGTACTTTGTCAACCCTGACAAATCATTTTAAAATGTTCGCGACTTTTCATTGCACGCTAGTCCTCTCTTCATTCGTCACTATCATTACAACATCTGGTAAATCGATTAATAACTGCCCTGCTAACAAACAGCAGCGTCCAATCGCGACCTTTACACATCAACCACGAGGTATATTTATTCAAGTGGGGTCTGCAAACACTTGGATTCTATCATATCTGGACCGCTGGCTCTCAAACATTTGCTCTTGAAACCTTCAACTTCCCAAGTACCAGCGAATGAACGACCTTGTCCTCCAAGATGTAGCGACAGAAAACGTTGGTGAAGGCAGCAACTATATAATACGATTCGATGTTCTTGACGTGATTGTTCCGTACTTGCAGGGTGGATCCAAGCAGTGTTTTGGAAAGGTTTTTTGTTGGGACGATCGAAGTAGCTTGGCATAGGAATGGCAGTCTCTATCGAGATGCAGTTCAAAACCAAACATTTCGAGAGAGGAACGTGGAACTTTCCTACCAAGTTGCGAAGGATTTTGTGAATCGATACCCGCAAGTTCGGCTTATCGATTGGTACATTAGATTCGAATCGAGCCTTAATTACCTTGTGGGCGATAAGGTTCTGTCTGGCTACAATGATGTGTTGGCAAATCTTGTAAGCTCTCTTTAATTCCTGCATGTTCTGCATGCAAAAAACAATATTTTAACACGAATTCTAGATCCAAACGCTGACCTCCCTCGAGCAAGGAAGCGTGATGTGGCCGCTAGAGTTTTGGTATATGTTTAACATCGCTGCTCAAGAGCGCATTAAACTGCAGACAAACTTAAATTCTCTGTTCACTGATGATCAGATTCTTTATAATATTACTAAAGATATTGAACATCGTTATGAAAGACTCTAAAGTTTAATGCATCGAATTGCTAATAATGACTTGAACTTTGATTTCATCTCAGTATAATTTAAAAATCGGACTCTGACAACTCCTACCTATAGCTGTTATCTACAAATCAGAAAAAAGAAAAACTTCCTCCGATGTATCGTTACCGAGAATTCCTGTGAATGGCGAAAGTCCTGAAGCTAAAAAACAGTCTTAAGAAAAACGCAAAATAAGTTCTGATGCTGTTAAACGCGTTTTACTTAAAAACTGTTTGGGTGTTAAATAATTTGTCGATAGTTTGCTACAGATTATCGGTCATGGCGGATCTAATGAACATGTGCGCGGTCATATGCGGTATATGCATGCGCTTATGCAATAAAAGTGTAAAAAAGCCAAATTTGTTTGCTATGGAACTTCTGGGAAACTCGCTCAAAAGCTATGAAAGGGGCTTTAACTTGTGAAAATAATATTTACACAAAAGTTTGAGTTTTCGTCTCGTTCAGAAAATCAGTATTTGTCATTTTAAAAGCGAAATATACAATATTCTGGAAAACTGATTTTGCCATTCGATAGAGCTCATCAATTTCTATTTGGCACACTTATTTCCAAAGACGGTACAGCTTTAATAAAAAATGTTAGGCGAAAATATAGAAATCTGCTGATAACATTTCTTACGTAATAGAAAAGGAGAAAGAATTGCACCTTGAAGTCTTACTTACAGGCAGTCGTATAGTTTTGAAGATGTGCTCGATACTTGTACGAAATATTTTCTGTTTTTAAAATAGGAAAATAATACCTGAAAAAGACGGTCAGGGCACTTTTTAATTTGAACAGGAGGGCATTTCACCACATCTTATCAAAAGCCTTTTCGAAGTCAATGAAGATCCCTGCCGTTCGTTGGCTTTTGTTAAAGGAAGATTGAGTTTGTTGAATTAAATCAATCAAAATTTGATCAAAATTTGACCTTTACAGAAGCCATTCTGTTCTAAAAAGATTAAGTTGTTATGTGTTAGCCATGATATTAATCTTAGTGAAATTAAATGCTCGAATAATTTTGAAAGATTACAAAGAAGACTTATTGGTCGGTAGCTATCAGGGTCAGTTTTTATTTTATTCTTCTTTAATATCATTTTAATTTTTTGTATTTTCCAGACATCGGGGAAAGTACCCGAGATCAAGAGTAAGTTAAAAAGTGAAGACAAAATAGGCAGAAAGATAAGAGGAAAGTGTTTAAATACGATAGCTGGGCTGTTGCATTTCCAGAGAGTTTTGATTTTGTCTGTTTCAAGGCAGAAGAAATTTCAAAAATCGAAAAACGGGGGTCGAAATTAGAGAAGGAGGAAGAAAGAGAAGGATTATTGTTTATTATTGTTTTGTTTATTTACTCCTCCACATCGTCGAAAAAGGCTTTATCGTATTCGAGGAAGGAAGAAAAGACTTTTGTGGTGAGTCACCGAGAAGATTGGCTTTCTCTGTGTTGGCTGAGATTAGTTTTCTGTCAGTATTTTTTAATTCATATATTTCTGTTGTTGATTTAGGGTTTATGCATTTTCTTATACGTTTTCAAAGAGAAAGATTATTTACATTATTAGTGTTTGAACAGAATTTACGCCAGCTCAACTCTTTTACTAGAATTCTTAATAAATTATATTAATTTAATTATAAATTCTTAATAGATAGTCTGTGTATGCGTCTGTCTTCGCTTCCCCAATAATGTAGATGAATTTATTATAATGGACATTTATATGACATTTATATGATCCCATCGTTGTGCTCTAAACTGATGTGTATCAAATAACCATGCTGTTGCCTCACCATTATTCGCTTGTTAGCCAAGATTCGTACAACCTTCATATTGAACTGAGGTATATTGATAATGTAGCTGAAGACATCTTCTAGAAGGAGATCGTCCTATCTACTCAATACAAATAGGCAATTCTAAGTAATAAAGTAGTCGAAACTGATCGTTCTCCCTTTAAATGATAAAGACACAAACCTCATCAAAATGTGTTCGTGACACAAAGGTTAACTTCTTTATTTTGTGATTCAATGACTATACGCAACGATTATTAAAAATGATGCATAGTTATTGTCAGATCGAGTAGAGACTAAAAGTCAAATTTTTACGCAAACTTTGAGATTCCTATTCTACAAAAACTAGTGTTAGAATCAAAAGACAATGCTGTTCTTAACATCCTTCACCAAAGTGGTCATAATCGCTTTTTTCATATACATCTTAATTTAAGCTTTATTCTTTCAAAATTTGAATGAGAAAAATTCTGTTATAGTATTGCAAATTGAAACTATCAAAAAACACAGCGTCAAGTTTGTTTAAATAGACTCGGGTATCTGAACTTAGTTTTGAAGTAAACTGCAAAACTAATGTCACTGTTTCTACACCTATATGCAAGACGGTGTTTATCTCGCATCCTAGCTGAAACACTTTTAGATAAATTGATTAGAGTCTTGAAAAAGGAAATAAATCAATATGTTGGTATAAAAATAAAAAATATTTGTTTTTCAAAACATAGTGGTAAACGCTGTGATTAATAACGATGACGAAGTGATTATTTTCGCTTGAATCACACTTACATTTTTATTATTCTGCTTGTTTAACCCTTTGTTCATTATTATGACAAAAAAATACCTTTTCTCTTACAAAAAAGAGTAATACGTATACTCTTTGTTAATTCGGGAATAATTTAGGCGTACGATAATACGAAATAAAGTTTCATTTTCTAGTTTGGAACTGAGAATATTCTTCCTCCCCATATCTCTACTAAACTATCTGAAAATGGTTCATACTGATCATAGTATAGAAAAAGTAAAGAATTTTGTTAAGTAAATGATACGTGTTCGCGTTCGAAGATAGTTTAGATTACTTATTAAACTATGTTTTTTATCTTCTTTATTATCAAATTTTACAGTACATGTTTCTCTATTATATTTAATTAGCACATAGTATCTCATTCATACACTAAGTGAAAAGAGAAATGGAGCGAAAATTGATTAAGCTCAATACTTCTTCTTCTTCATTGTTTTTGTTGTTGTAAATTATGTCCGAGTTATATACGACCGACAATGTTGTTTTACGTATTGAATGTCAAATTAAAAATTTCTATTGTAAAAGAAAATTTTCTCTCAATTGGACTGTTAGTGATTTACGCGTCTATTTTGAACAATTATTAGATATTGATATTGAAAATATCATTTTAAAATTAAATAATAATGTGAAATTAACAAATGATAATTTTAAATTAGCCGAATTAAATTTGAAAACAAATGATCTAATATTTATTGATTCAGTTAATCGAGTTGATGATATTGATGATGTTAATGAATTACCCGACAAATATCAAATGAGTGATAAAGATTATGATAAAAGACAAAATACATTGAGAAAGTTTTTGAAAGAAAATAAATTAGGTAATGAAAGAAAATTAGTTGAAAATTTTTTTATAGAATATTATATACTTAGAGTATATGTTTAGGTAAATATAGTGGTAATTTAAATTTGAGTTATAATAATTCAAATCAACATAAACGTTTAGAATTAGAAAGTATTGAAAAATTAAAATTATTAAAAATAGGACAAGAGGTAAATGTTTGTGAACCGAATAAACCGTTAAGAACAGCTAATATTCAATATGTGGGAATATTGAGAGGAATTCGAGAACCATTTATTGGTGTAATATTTGATGAACCAGTGGGAGATAGTAATGGACAAGATGGATGTATTCGATATTTTGATGCAAAAAGAAAACATGCAAGTTTTGTACGACCAGAATATATTCAAATTAGAGATAATATTGAACAAAGTAGTGGTACAGATAGCGATGATATAAAATTAGACTAATGAGTAATATGTATGAGTGAACAAATTGCCATTTTTTTGGTTTTTGGTTTTTCCAATTATTCATTGGTTTTTTGTTTCTTTGCTGCTGCTGCTGATGGTGGTGGTGATATTTAAACAATTAGTCATATTTAATTCTATTTTCAGCAATATACATGATTTTCAAGACTATAAAAAAAATGAAGTTAATTAGTAGAATTAGTGGACATGACATCTGTAGAATTCGAGTTAATTAATATTTTAAACATATTTCGTGAAAACAAGTCAAGTTTTTTGTTGTGAACGATTTCAACTGACTGATTTTATACAATCCGTCAAAGTAGATTTGTAGGATGTTTCTCAGATATTTTATTATTCTTTTAAAAAGTGTCTATCAGACTTTTATTTCGAAAGATATTAACCTCAAAATATTTCTTATCAACAAAAAACGTAAAATAAGTAAAAAATACAAAAAATATCACAAGAATTAGAGCGAACGTATACTAATGAGCTTATTCAGTATAGAATTTGATAAATTCTAAAACCGATTTGAATGATAAAGTCAACATTTATCGTTTGATCAACATAATCGTTACGTATATATTGTAAAGAATTTTGAATTTTAACAATAATTTTATCATACATTAATTAAATGTGTGATAACTGAAAAATATATAATAGTAGACATTTGGTATTTGTTTTCAATAAACCTTACCCAAAATGTCTCATATATTATGAATAAACTTTTTTTGTAATTGTTCTTTTTAACGTGTATTTTTCATTCTGATAAGATAGATGATTATTGAATTAAATGTATTCTATATACATTTATTCATAAAAAATTAACACCTATTTGATCTTTCATTTTTTTGGACCATTTCCACCTGATGTTGTTGAATTACTAGATCCACCATTGCTACTTGTCGAATAATTGTCATAGGGCTGTGCTAGATCCATGTTTTTACTCGTTATCGACAAGTGTCTATTCATTGATGAATGGAGAAAATTATTAATTAATGATAAATCTTGATATATTTCAAAATAGTACGACAATAATAATGTTTGATTTCCTTCTATCATAATCTCCTCTTTACATATATACTTATATACATATATATATGTATTTGTATGTGTTCGTATACCACTCATATTAGTATATCGCTTACGTCAAACAAGAGGAAAATAAAACAGACGGGGCAACGATGGAAACTGATTGATTAATTAAAATTTTCTTTTGATTATTAAGAGAGAACGAAAAGAACTATAAAGAAACAAATTTTTTTAACTAAGGAGTGATGAATCATTTTCATGATGAGTTATAATTAAAATATTCCGATCGATTTGTATAAGAGCATCTTTTTCTCTTCACATTGACATGGAAGAAAAATAGAGAAAAAGAAATTGTTTAAATGAAGGTATATTTTATTTCTTTTCTTTTTGAATTCTACACTATTCGTACAAATTCTTGGAAAAATAAAAATGGATAATTTTCTTGTTTTCCCGTTTCAAATTACGTAACAGATGTAGGCGTTACTGTATTAATACAAAATTTGTGACTTTTTTTTATTTTTATTCTATGCTGTTTAAAACCATAGAGATAATAAAATGACATTTTCGTTGTATATTCTTTTGTTTATTAGCAATATTAAATACATGATTTGATACAAAAAAAGTAAATATTTTATCGATAATCACATGTACGTGGTGGTATTGTGGATGGATATATTTTCGTTGAAGAACGATTAAAACTCTTTACTTTAAAACAAGTGCAAAGGTGGAATAGATGAAAAATAGGTGTTTTTTTATTTTGAATGAAAAAATAATGAAATTAGAATAGTAAACTCATATATCAAAGTTATTATAAAAGATGGGCCACCTCTAAGGTAGTCTATAAAGAATGGGCTTTTGTATATTCTGTTATATTTTTTTCGTTTTTAAACACGCTTTTTTTAAAAAAATTGTGTTTAATTCTTACTGAAAATCTCTATCGATTGACTATAATTTGGATTTGTTTTAAATCACAAACGCCAACGAAGAATTTACTTTTATTTTCACATTTTGATCAAAAATCATCATTTTTGGATTCCGCGGCCGATTGTAAACTTATCGTAGCCCAGTGAAAAGTGAATATTTTGAGGACTAGTAGTAGAGACCTATTCTGTATGTGATAATAGAGTATTCTGAATAAGAATGTCACAGTTACAATTACTCTTAGTTACTTTTCAGCTTAGAATTTACGTCAAAACAATTTTCTATGATGTACTAGTTAATCTAGCAAAAACTGTCAATTTCAAAAGCAAAGAAATCTAAGTTAATATTATGTTGTTGCGATTAGTCCGTTCAATATGCATGAAAAAAATTATTATATATTTTTCTTCTCGAAGTCTATGATCTTAAATTTTAATACAAAGTTAATTATTGTTGAGTCAATTTGAAAAATTGCTTCCTTTGAAGAGTGTAAAAGTGATGACATCTGTGCGTTAGAAAAAAACTTGTTCTCTGACGCGAGTAAATATATTTAAAAATGATTTCTTTCTAAATGCTATCATACATTGACTCATCTACAAACATATTGCTATTCTTTATAGACATATAACCACGTATTACTATTTGACTACAATACAATAACAAAAATTCCAAAGTGTACATGTGTACTCTAAATAATCATCCTGCTTTTTATATGAAATGAAGAGTAGGAGTGTACTGCTTTCACATTTTTTTACAAATTATATTAAATATATTTTGGACATAAAGGAGGGGGAGCCAATTTGATTTTGGCCCACTATTTTTTTCGACTTAATTCTGATTGGATTTTATAGAGAAACTGACTTTACACATTTTTCAGTTTATTTGAGCTTTTCACAATCTTACAGAGAATTTTTAACTTAACTTTTCTTGAGGTGATGCATAACCGATACCGAAACGGTTCTGTTCAAAATCTAATATGAAGTTCCGGTAAAGTCTGATATAGAAAAATAATCAATGAAAAACTGAATAAAATGGTATGTGAACCAAAGTTACGTTCGGTTTATTTTTAAGCATCCCCTATCTAGCGATCATATTTTTCCATTTTCTCTCATAAGCGGATGTAACTACCTTTTAATATAGAAAAATAACTCTTGAAAAGCTGTACAATATTTTGAGTAAACAAACTCTACATATCATTGGCTCAATCCATTATAATTCAAATACGAGAAAAATCAAGAAAATGCATTCGTATTTTGCAATTTTTATTATCAAATTTCAATTTTCTCTCAAAAACCAACATCATATTTCGAATGAGTATTAACAACTACATTGAACCATCTTTGTTTCGGAAGTTTTTAGACAATTTTGATTTTTTAGCAAAAACCTCAGTTGAAAAAATTCGAAAAGTTAATTTAAAAATTCTCTGTAAGGTTATGACAGTAACGGGACACCTCCTATACCCTGATCAGGATATAAAAAAAATTAATATTCCGATCGGGATATAAAACACAAAATTTCGTATGGTTTTTTGGTTACGATATTAATTTTTTTGATATCTCAATCGGGATATCGAATAATATCCTGATCAGGATATAATTTCAAACTATATCCCGTTCAGGATACTAAAAAAAAGTTTCTGGAATAAAAGATATCCAGATCGAGATATATACCCCGATTGGGAAGTACACCCCATCGGGATATGTCTCCACACTGTATGAAGGCTCAAATAAACTGAAAAATGTGTAAAATCGCTTTCTCTATAAAATGCGATCAAAATTAAGTCGAAAAAACAGTGGGCCAAAATCAAGAAAAATTGGCTTCTCTCCTTCTTCTCTTAAACCCCGTAATAAGAGCGGCTATTCTTTCTGCTATAGAAATGTACATTCTCCCATTTCAATCAAGACGTACAGTTTTTTAGGCTGTTTTATACATTAATTGAGCTACTAGTAAAAGCATTTCTTCTACTTAGCAGCAGTTTTAATTGTCTCACAATTATGCATGGTTAATAGTCGCTAATACAGATGCGTATTCACGTACTTCGAAAAAAAATCAATTACACGACCTAAAGGGAATGTGCTTTATAAATAATCTGAGGATGTGCAGTTAGAAAAAAAAAATAATACAAAGATGAACAGATGACACCTAAGAGATTTATTCAAAGATTACGAATCTAGCTTTTTGTTAAAAAATTATTTTCGAAGAAAAATTCCAAAAATTTCGATAACGAGCCTTTAAAGATGATGATCAAGATGAACTATGAAAGTATGTACGTCCGCCACCACTCCATCGCACTTCTGTACTAAGTTTACACGACGTCTTCACTTTTGCACTAATTCTAAGTTCTTTGCACTGTTAGCTGTTAAACGAACAAAATGAAATAGACGACAAATACTGCTATAAATACATTCTTCACTTATCATAGTTATTGGCAAAAGATTCCATGTCGCCAAATATAATAGTTCTGCGTTCGCGCTTCTCTACCGTTGTTTAAGTTTTTACTGCTATACTTGGACTACTTCTCTACGTCTGATTGTAGTAGGAGTATCTAGATACTATTAGATCCTCAAGTAACTAGTAAATGTCGAATTATCCGTTACTCCTGTAACAGTAACTACTGCATTACCAGCTTCGAAAGACACTAGTCACTATCGTCACTTTTAACTACTGTCGAAGTTACTGTTGTGAATTATTTTTGAGAGTAACAGAAAAGTGACTGCAAGTAACTGTTACTTCATAGTTACTTAGTAACACGTAACTCGATAATTGTGAACACTTTGTAATTAGTAACTTTTGTTACTGTTTTCGTTGCTCCGTAATTAAAAGTAACCGCAACTATGGCTAGTGGCGTCGCCAAAGGTGGGCTAAGCCCACCCCAAAACTGTTTGAGCCCACCCTCAAGATATTTGAGTTTATCCGGAAACATTTTTTAGGTGTCTCAAGAAAACTTGTGATATAAGATATGAAAGATATCACATCACATTGTTTTTTGAAGTATAAAGAT
>CAJNOQ010008539.1:0-11105 GCA_905250885.1 Didymodactylos carnosus | reverse complement strand
GATTTGCTAAACGAAAATAATAAGGAGTCGAAAATTCCTGTCAACGTTACTGAGATTATATGAACTTTCGTCCGATTGAATATTAAAATGAACGAGCGATAATCTGCACATGCGAATTTTTTCTTCTTTTGTGCAGTATATTAAGTGATATATACTGCCCACTAACGGGAGAGTTCTTGTATTTTGCTTGCTTCATATCTTGATCCAGAGAACATCATACTTCTACATTTACAAAACAACATCATCAGACAGTATATGCAAAGAGCTTTCATTTGATGCGCAGGATGTCAACTAGATCTTTTTTTCCTGGCGAAAATAAATGTATTCTCATATACTATTATATAAATATACCCACTAAACAGCATTGATGCCATACCTCAACGACCACATAGAAGCGCATATCGATTAATGCAGATCAGGTATATGATGAAAAGCGACGAGTTGTACAGGATAAACAAACTGCTTTTCATGGTTGAATTGAGACGCCAACTTTAAGTACTAAGTTATGCCTGTTGGGACCCTCCATGTACCATATTTCATGCCAAAGTAATACCGTATAAAGCCGCGTAAATTAAAGATTTTTTTTGTCACATTTCACATAATGACTAAGATGCACATATCGTATTTTCCTTTTAGAAAAATGCAACATGAAATTTCGGCTTTTTTTGGCATTTTGCATCGTGAACTGCAAAAAAAGACTGGTTTTGCATTCTGAAATGTTAAAAACAGTGATTTTCCATCCTGAGATGCAAAAATAACTGACTTTGCATTCTAAAATCCAAAACGAGATGAATTTGCATCTCGAAAACTGGTATTGGCATTTCTGAAAA
Organism: Didymodactylos carnosus; assembly: GCA_905250885.1. Classification (NCBI taxonomy): domain Eukaryota; kingdom Metazoa; phylum Rotifera; class Eurotatoria; order Philodinida; family Philodinidae; genus Didymodactylos; species Didymodactylos carnosus. Next base: position 10,275 of record CAJNOQ010008539.1, on the reverse strand, counting down.
CAAAAGCTGCATTTGCTTGCACTTAGAAATTCACATAATTACAGCCAATAGTGGCGCCACTTAAAACGCGCTACTATGCGCGCCAAAACGCGAAAAGTGATTTGAATCAAGGGATACTTTGCTGACCGCCGATTCATATAATAAGCTCTTCAGAAAAAAAAATTCAACCGATTCTGTTCTCCGTATAAAAAGTCGATTTTGCGCTAATGCACATTTATAGGCCTCCCAGGCAGTTAGATATTTACAGTTTGTGAAGGTTCACATTTTATAGGTCTGTTAGATAGTTAGATATTTACAGTTTGTGCAGATTCACGTGAGGAGCATGAGAGTGAGTTACGAAATATCAGTTCTGGTTTACAGGGCTTGGTAGGTTATTTGAATAGGGCGGGATGTATCAGGCAGTGCTACTGAGATCACCAGGCTTAGAGAGGGCGGTAAAGCTATTGACAGCCCGAGATGTAATTTAGAGCAATTGATTCAATGTTTCTTCGTGCCTAATGGCTCTTTTCCCCGGGGCTGGAGGTTCGACGTGCATATGGCAGAGTCTACGACAAGGGATACTGCTCGATCATTCATATACCTGGAGATGTGTGTAAAGAGTTTATTCTGAAATTGTATTGGATACCGACATGCTTCTGTGCTACGACGGGACGCTAAGCTCTAAGGCAGATCTCTTGATACTACTCAGAGGTGTGTAATGTCACTATCTTATGAACTGAACCGCGTAAGGATCATAAGAAAATTACTGTTTTGTGCAATACCTTGTGGGCAGACCCCCCTCAGAAACGTCAATGTTTCGAAAAAACTCGATTTTGAGATTTATACATATTCTGAAAGCCCTTCTAATGAACTAGAACCTGGCATAATTTATTTTGCCAAAACGTGTACATTGGTCTTTTTTTCTGACGAATATTTTTTCTGAGGATGTGCTACAGAGGCATAAAGGGTGTTTCATAATAACTGAGAATACAGTGTTAATGATATTTTTCATACTTTTGTTTGATCGATAGAGCTGAAATTTTTATGACATATAGTAAAGCTTGACGAATAGTGCGAAAATTTCAGGCGATATAAGCAAACGTATTTCGAATATTTAGTCAAAAACATTGTTTTTCGTTTTTCTCAAAATCAATTTTTTTGGCCATACAGTTTACGCGGGAAAGTTTTTCGTCATAATGACTCGATAGGGAAGTGATAATTTTTTTTTGTTACATAGAAGACTGTTAGGACCGGATCCTAATAGAGCCCGATTTTTGAATTTCTCTTTTGCTGAAATAAAAAACTTAGATCTTTGATTCTAATTAGCGATTTTTTGACCACAAATTTCGGAATTTTTCGAAAAGATTTCTTTTTCACCGTGAAGGAAGAGTTTTCCAAAATTGAGTTTAGCAACAAAAGTATGGCAAATTTAATTTTCTAGATTTTATCTTCTGGGCGAACCTTTATACAAATCCATCTTCACGACGAAAACCGATATTTATTGCTTTTCATCGTGAAGATCGATTCGTATAAAGGTTCGCCCAGAAGATAAAATCTAGAAAATTAAATTTGCCATACTTTTGTTGCTAAACTCAATTTTGGGAAACTCCTCCTTCACCGTGAAAAGTAAAAAATACCATTTATTTGGTCTGGATTACTTCCGGGATGAACAGTTGTTGAATGAACAACAGATGCTTCCTTCATATTGTGTCAAACGTATTTTCAAAAACGTGTGCAACATTTTCGGTTCCGATTATGACCGGTGTCGGTTAACCGAAACCGGTACATGCCTAGTAGTACATAAAAACAGCTGCTACCGACGAAGACTTATTGGTGGTGAATTCGGAATTTTAGAATTTATTTAGTAAAGTAAAAATGAGGAAGGAAGAATGAGTGCCTATCAAAACGAATGTTTCAGAACATGAAGATTAATCAAAAAATCCATCTAATCTATATTTAGATCTATAAAAGACACTTATACAGTGTGAAATGTAGCTGATCAGAGGCTGTAGAGAGCTTTGACTCGAGACACCAATTCCAGATTATTTTGATAACTTTATTATATAAACTTATAGAATGAGCAACACACTGTCAAAAAGAAGTGCAAACACTAAAAAACCAACGTGTCGATTAAATAACATATGTCAATATATATCGTGCAAGTTAGACAAAAGAAGAGTGAAAGAGAGAGATAAAAACTGTTCAAAGTTTTGTCAAACTGTCAAAAAGTTTCAGCAAAACAGATGTTTCTTTCTCGAAATATTGAATTTTCAAAACATGCTCAAGAAACATCCGTTTTGCTGAAACTTCGGTAAATACCTCGCCGTAGGTCAAAATCACATTAAAACGGTGATAACTCCGGAAGGAAGGCCTGTGGGCCCTTATCATCTTAGGCTTTTTCATTACTCACTGACACCTACCTAACCAAAATAGTCTCGACTAAAAAGCGACTGAACACCTCGAGAGATTCCCTCAGAAGATGAACTCAACAACAGTTCATGAATTGACGCATTGAGGCACCTTGTTTCATCAGAAAAGGGCCATCTATCAAATATTGTTCAAGTAGAGCGATGTAGTTCTTTTCACTTTTCTCTATCTTTGATAAACAGATCAAGAAAAAATCACTCGATTGTCATGTAGGCGCCTTCAATCACCTTTCAAAACAGTATATTTATCCTTCACAGGAAAGAAAGAACGAGAGAAACGTTCTCCTTTTCTTTCTCTCTTTCTCTATAAGAAGCGCTCCAGTCGGCCATTTTCTGTTAGTTTTAGACGATGCAAATACTCGAGCAGGATTAGTGTGTGGAATAACAAAATCATATTTCGTCATTTATATCGAAACTTGAGTAAAATTTATGGCTAACAATGAATGTGATGCCAATATCATCAAGCAAGAGTGTATCTGGTGAGTAATAAATACACTTGCCATTGAAATAACAAATTCATGATGGTGTATTGTGATTTGTGATCAGGCACAAAAGACAGCTCCTTATGAGTCCATCGACCAAATTCGCATTTAATGTTTTCTGATGAAGTTCTTTGAAAGTATGTGAAATTCACAAGAAAATGTAAAGAACTAAGCACAAACAATATTTTTTCTCTCTAACGACTAAATGTCTGATCAAAGAGAAATCAAGGGAAAGAATCACCAAAAGACGTTCGGTTAATTCAGTGCGAACAACTTTTCTACTGTCTGTTAACGAATCAATACCATTGGATCATTTTTTGTGTTTGAAAAAGAACCGAAGGTGATTATTTAAAAAAATCTGGATATTGACTTTGAACTTCTCTACTAAAGCCGACCGAGTATCTTTCTCGAACATATTGGTGCTTAAGGAAAACTTATTAGAATGAACCAATTTAATGGAAACTTCCAGGTTGTATACAATTTTGTTCAGGATACGAAATTGTATTAGCATTTTCACTCCTTCATTGTCAGGAATCTAGTATCCCGATAGTTGATATGCTCATCGGCTCGCACCTGGCACAGATAGAAACAAATAGCTAGTAATGTCACACACCTGATTAGCTCATCAGTCTTCATCTGCTTTAGAACGTAGAATGCATCCTTCACACGGTTCTCCTACAGCTATATTCTCGGAAGTGGAATCATTTAATTGAATGAAGATCGAAATATAGTCGGTTATCGCTGACATATTTATTAACTAAATTTGTTTGAATATTAAGAAAAAATTAAGTATTTTTTGTTTTTAACTCACAGGAACTAATAAGCGGCTGATTGTCTATTACTTCGTAGGATAGTCTTCGCATCAGGTGTAATGGATATAAGTGACTCTCGTTCAAAATGCGCCAAATACAAAGAAAAGGCGAAAAAACACATAAAAAGTGTACACCATCACATCGCCCCATCAGCACCGATCGAGCGTTAAACTAAGTCAGTCAGTCACCTTGTATGTGTCAATAGTCGATGATCACGTTTTAACAATCTTCTGACGTCTTGCTTGTCTGTATGGAAAACCTCTGTTTCTCTCATCGGTTTCTCCGTATTTCTAATTATTACCCACTGGATTCATTACCAGACATGTATCATTTGTTGACAGTGGCGACGAAGATCATTTTCATTCGACGAGATCTTTGACTAATCAACGCTTTTCTTGTCTTTTTCGTTGCAGCTATTCCAAATATTCCTTCCAATGTCAAGTGGAAACAGAACTGAATTACCATCGATGGAGGCCACGGACATGGTAATGTCTTGAACCACCTCTACCGCCCTTATGATCTGTATCTAGATGATGATCGAACTGTTTTTACTGCTGACCTCGGGAATCATCGTATTGTGGAATGGAAGTATGGTGCAACGAGTGCTCAAGTGATGGTCGGTGGAAATGGCCGGGGAAATCGAACCGATCAGTTGAATGAACCAGCAGGTGTGATTGTCGACAAAGAGACAGGCAGTCTCGTCATCTGTGATTACGGGAACCGACAAGTGATGCGATGGTCTCGTCAAAGTAGTACAAAAAGTGGAGAAATGATCATCGTGAATATCGCTTGTGAAGGATTGACGCTGGACGATCCAGGATTTCTCTACGTCTCTGACAGCGAAAAGCATGAAGTGCGACGATATCGAAAGGGAGAGACACAGGAAACGGTGGTGGCAGGTGGCAATGGGCAAGGAGATCGTCTCAATCAACTCAATTGCCCTGCTCATGTTTTTGTCGATCGGGATCATTCTGTGTAGGTGTCGGACAACCAAAATAATCGTGTGATGAAGTGGATTAAACAGAAGGGATTGTCGTGGCTGGTGGTCGCGGCGAAGGGAATGATCTGACACAATTGTGTCATCCTCAAGTAGCGTTCGTCGATTCGTCGGGCACAGTTTACGTGTCAGATTATGGGAATTATCGAGTAGTGCTTTGGTGCAAAGGAGTGACATATGGAAATGTTATTGTGGTGGAAATGATCGCGGAGCACAAGCAAACCACTTGAATAGTTCTATGGGTTTGTCATTCGATTGTCATGGCAATCTCTATGTCGTTGATTTGGAGAATGATTGAGTTCAACGGTTCTCAATCAGAGCGGTGAGTTGATTGTAGACAATCGCTTGTTTGTGTCTCGACTTTTCTAAATAAAGCGTTCGATGAAAAGAATTGTATGTTTCCTTCATCTACATGCGCAGGCGTGATCAGAGATGAATCGCAGTGGCGGCTCTAAATAGTGATACATGGACTGGATAAGTCCACACGACGAAAGCGAACGTCGTGGAACTCGAAAGCTCGTGTGTTGTTACCACCAATAAGAGAATCTCTCTTGTTACAGGTACAGTTCCTTCACCAGATTGTCGCTGAGGGAAGCCATCAAAAATAACTGAACGCGTGGAACGTGGACGTGGACTACATTCCACGCATAGAGAAGTTTGTTCTTTTCTGTCGATGTGTAGACATCTTTCTTTCTTCTTTTTCTCGCTTAAAAAAAGCTGATATGCACAGAATGGAACAAAATTTCGCTCTCTATTACCAGTTGCACAATCTAACTCATATAACGAAAGAACGAATTTTATTTTTTATTCAAATGTTCATCTACTCTTCTACCCAAGGAAAATGTTACTCATTATGACTTTAATGGGAAATGCCTCAACTTAACCAGTTAAATGGGAATTAAATAGAGAGTATTCACTTCTACTTTTTATCGTAACTGAAAGAAGAAATATTCGACATCGTGCCGAGCTATTTTTTAAAAATAGGTACAGTCTGGCTTTTCAGTTACACGGCCACCAATGTCACTCCTTGGCTTCATCAAAACATAGAAATTGCTTTTCATTGATTAGTTAGATCATTTTTAAGTGAAATTCTTTCCACTACCGTGGCTTTTCGGCTTTCTCTTCGGGCCATGGTAGTCAAAGGAGATGGATGACCAAGTTTTGTTTTCGATCTAACCGTGATTAACGCTGTCATGTGAACATACTGTATGACATTACAAAAGAGCAAAGAGAGTAGAATAAAACAATGAATATTTAATACTTGTTGAAAATAATTGAACGCGTGGAACATGGACGTGGACTATATTCTACGTATATATTTTTGCACGCGTAGATGAATATTGCTCTCTTTCTCTATTTTTCCGGAAGGATATATGTACACAATAGAAGAATTTTCTTTTCGATTATTAATTACACAGATACAATATAAAGCTGAACTATGTTGAAATATATGCAAGAACAACTTTACACGAAAAAGTCAGTTACGATAAAAAGTAGAAGTGGATACTCTCTATTTAATTCCCATTTAACTGGTTAAGTTGAGGCATTTCCCATTAAAGTCATAATGAGTAACATTTTCCTTGGGTAGAAGAGTAGATGAACATTTGAATAAAAAATAAAATTCGTTCTTTCGTTATATGAGTTAGATTGTGCAACTGGTAATAGAGAGCGAAATTTTGTTCCATTCTGTGCATATCAGCTTTTTTTAAGCGAGAAAAAGAAGAAAGAAAGATGTCTACACATCGACAGAAAAGAACAAACTTCTCTATGCGTGGAATGTAGTCCACGTCCACGTTCCACGCGTTCAGTTATTTTTAATGGCTTCCCTAAAACAGAAGAACAAGGAAAGCATATCTGCACATTCTGTGACCTACTCAAACTATGGCTCGAATAATAGAGATTGAAAGCGACAAGAATGAAAACTACTGTAAATACCGATCATTCTAACAATTGGAACAAACCATTCTCGTTGAATACAAATCACTCGAGTTACAGTGGGTATCTGTAAAACAAACATCAACATTTCGCTGCTCTTTTGGACAATACTCAGTTTGAGGCGCTATACGAACTAAAGAACATGATCAGCAATGCATAAATATTCTCAGATCCTTTTCCTTAACTACTCTGAATGCATATTGTAGCGAACAAACATTAATCTTTCTTCTTCCTGTCTTTCGATTTCTATAAACAAATGCTGAAGGCATAATAATAAATAATAGTTCACTTGCCAACGCTTCATCATCTGCTTGTATTTTCAATGTATTGAAAGAAAAGTGCGACGAAAGAATACAATAAGGAAGAATAAGGCAGAAAGCAACTAGAAATAAACGGATTCGACACAGAAGATGGCTTCTCTGAATAGAAGATCCTCTCGATCTTGTCACATAGAAGATGAATATACAAGATATATTGATGCTTTTTGATCCTTTTACGTTTTTTATGAAACATAGTATATTCAAAATTATAGAAAAGAATTTAAGTAAAATCATTTTACAAACAGCGAGCTTTCGACACTATCACAGTATCATCATCAGGCGAATGACTCTTTGAGAGAGAAAAGAGACAACTCTCTTGAGAGAGAAGAAGTTGTCTCTCTTCTCGCCTGATGATGATACTGTGATAGTGTCCAAAGCTCGCTGTTTGTAAAATGATTTTACTTAAATTCTTTTCTATAATTTTGAATATACAAGATATCTTTTTTCTAGGTCATTTCTGGAAAATTTGTTAGTTATATTGCCGATAAAATAATATTTCGATTAAAATCATTAACACATGTATGTGAAGCTGTATATAGATACATGAGTTTCATTCTCAGCGGATGACAAATTTAACTTTTTCCTTTGTCCTGTCTCAAAAATATACACACATGTGCTTATAGATACATGGGGATTCAAAAATTACAGCGGAACATGAAGCTTTTGAACACACTACAGAATCTCTCTAAAACCTTCAAAACTCAGTACAAACTAGAGGATCATGCTATTTCATTTTTTACTCCCTTTATTTCAATCTTGCCTGAGGCTTGAATTAATAAGAAGTTATAAGTTGACTGATAGTGTCATTGTTGCTCTTTTATAATAAAAAACAGCCTGTTGACCAAAAAAAATTAATTATCTTTAATAAGAAAGATTTTTGGAATAATAAAAAATGGGCGATAAAAGAATTAATTAGCAAGGCATCTTTTAGTATAATCAAGATCGATTCTAAATTTCAAATATGCTTGGAAAAACTCTATTGAATGCATTTTGATGGTTTGAACAGGTAAGCTCTAATTGAACTGAATTTTTATCTTTGCATTTGAAACATAAACTTATACGACGGACTCATATACGACAGCGAAGAGGGATGATACATTTGAAGACATTTTGTTGATAGGGCACAAGAAAAGACGGATAAGTTATAAAAGTTGAAGATGCTGTTTCAACAGACTCTTATAGATTCTGTGACTGGTTTGATTCACAACGGTACATGGTAGCACATTCCAGTCGTCAGTGGTACGAGGAAAAAATGACCCCAAAGCAGACTTTAAGGAATAGTAAGGTTTTTGAATTTGTTTGTCATGCGTTATTCTAGACGACCGTCGATGTGTTGGCGGAGTAATTAGGTTTCTAGCAGACACAAACGCAGGAATTTGAAAAAAGGACAGTTACTTTGCAAAGTGGTAGTTTGGTAGTTTGTTCTTAAAGAAGTACCTGAACTTTCCTCGTTGGACCTTAGGAAATTCACTTTATTTTTCGCACAATTTGAAAGCCATTAATTCTGACTGTGTTGTTGTTAGAATCTTCATGGTGCCGGCACTACGAAATCCAGTATAAAATTTAGATTCAACATTAACATTAGAAACAGAACTACTAATTTAAGATTATATTATCAGAACTGGTGAAATTTGTGCTTCTATTCTCAAAACAAACAGATTAATATGATAGAGCTAAATTATTGCAAGCATGGTTATATTCAATACCGGTTATCAATAATAAATCATTCAAACTTAAATAATCATTTAACCACAATTGAAAATATTCACTGAACGTCCCGTTAGCCACCGACACAACAAACTCATGCAATTTTTTCACTTTCCGTAATACTAATGATAATACCAAGTATAGATTATCCACTTTTTTCAACTCAATATAAAAATATCTTAAATTATCAAGTATAAATGATGACCGCTTCAATACTTTTACATTGAAATGATCATCGTCATCATTCATTGTAACCGTTAAACTTGTTAAATTCGAGAAGGTTTCACTATCAGTTATTTCTAACAGAACATTGTAAGGTGCTGATAAATTAATAATATTGGAAGCTGTTACTAATATAACTTTCAATAAGTTTGATGGATAATACTTGTCATAAAGGTGCAAAGCTTCCAAATTTACAAGTAAAACAAGTTTTGACAAATCATCAACGATTGGTGTTGTTGTATTATCTACAGATGTTAAATCGCTATATAATGTCAGTGTCTTAACATCTGAAAATTGTCGTACAATTAACGGCAGATGCACATTATTCAACTTTACAGTTAATCTATCCGTTTTTGTATACATATTCTCTAATGTTGAAGGCGCTGTTGTTGCTGTTTGCATTTTATATAGTTGTATTGTCAAACTACTACCTTTTGATCGTGGTACAGTGTACAGTAGGAATTCATTTGATTCAGATTTGTGTATATAATCGACAACAATGTACCATTCTCGTTCTAATATCCAAAATGGCGTAGAAAATGATTGTATTATACTATCAATATTAATAACATCTGTAAATATGCTATCTGCTATACATAAACTAAACCGTTCTAACAATGGTAATGATTCATTGATCAACTTCTCCCAACGAATACCATTCGCGTATTCAACTAAGCTAGCTGTAAACAAATAACAATATAGATATCATGGATCCCTAATAATAAAAGGATAAAGAACACGGCCTGTTCAAGCACACTAGCCAAAAGCCGTAAGCCAGTCACGTTTTGTAAAGATTATAGTTCTGCGAGGAAAGCTCGGAGACGTCTCATTTTGACGAGCAGACATTTTTCTTTAATATAATAATTTAGCGAACGTGAAACTTAGCGAACCGAATGAATTTCAAGATAAAGGTTTTGAAACAGATACCACACCTTTCCAATAAGACATTCAGTTTACAGTCTGTATATGATAGCGATGCTAACTATTAAAGTTCGTCCAATTACCATTTTAAAGGAAAATGTTTGCTCTTCAAAATGAAACGTCTCCGAGCTCTATAGGAACTTTCCTCGCAGAACTTTAATCTTGACAAAACGTGACAGACTTACAGAAAACTGAATCGTTACATTGGACAGGCCGAACAGACACCTCGTCGGTAAAAAAAGAAGACTGCATCTTTTCATCATGATTATCATTTTGAAAATCTTTGAAAAACAGGATCATTAGCAAAAAAATCTGAAAACTGATGTTGTGTGTGATTTTCATGATGAAAAGATGCAGTCACATTTTGACTTTCAATTAGTAAAAACCGGAAGTTTCTATTACTTTCCAGAGCTCCGTATAGACTGGACTGAGTTCATACGAAGCTCTGTTACTTTCTTGTCCAACGTTATTCAA
>CAJNOQ010008538.1:0-11105 GCA_905250885.1 Didymodactylos carnosus | reverse complement strand
GTACTTAAGTACAAGTACAAAAGTATTTGTCTCGAAGTACAAGTATAAGTACCAAGTACTTTTCTTAAAGTATAAGTACAAGTATCAAGTACATTTTTGCAAGTACAAGTATAATACTTTTACTTGAGGTACTTGTACTTGTCCTAGCCCTGACTGAGGCGATGATAAATCTTGAAAAACTGTACCGGCTGAAAATATTTACGACAAGGTAACAGATTTGACATATTTATGATGAAGAGATAGAGGAGATATAAGTGAAGAGCTAGAAGAACCAAACGTAGTCAAAATTGCGAGAAATAACACGAGAAGCCTGTTTGTTTACAGAATGAAGAAAAGTAATGGAAAACGAACTATCATACAAGACGCAACAATAATCTAGTTTAGGAATAATAGAAGAAAGGTAAATTCGACGCTGAACTTCTGATGGAGCTAATCTGAAGACACAGCTCAGTACATCCAGCTGATATCAACAAACAAGTGCAATATCACTGATGTGTTCATTCCACCTAATATCGTACGAAACAAGAACACCAAGACAACGAACAGAGGATACAACAGAAAGAGAGACAGTATTGAGATACAGTTGATTGTAAACAAACGAAAAGAGATCAAAAGAAAAAGAAAGCCAAAAACATTTGGACACATTGAGAGACATGAGATTAGTAGAAGTCCCATTTGAAACACAATTTGTACATTGAACATGAGTAAAATTAAAGGGATCCGAAGACGAACGAGGTACAATTAAGAAGACCCCACTAACATGAGTGATAAATCATCTATTTGAGGGTACAGTTTTGTTCACATGTATGTCGATGGCATGTTTGGCCAAAGGAAATCATCCACTTAGATGGATGATAACACACATAAATGGGTGAAAGTGTCACTCGTTTATATAAACTCAGCAAAAAACCTTGGAGTCGTTGGGAAAAGTTAGAAACAGTGTACACAATAATAATAACAATGTACGGTCAGGCAAACATCATGTTAAACTACTCTTCAACTATGTAATGATTCGACACATTGGGAGAAGAGTTGTTAGGTATACTCACTTCTGAATAAAATAGCTTAAATCAATAACAATGGCTACAATCGATGAAAGAATGTAACTTTATTTGGTATCGTCCCGATTCGTCGACAAATCGGACACTTCAAAGAATATACATCAAAGAATTTCAAAGGCGGGAGGGGCGGTGTGAGAGTGAGTGTCGACGAATCGGGACTGAATCCTTTATTTTGATGATTAGTCGCAATTTGCAAAAATATCGACGATAAATCGCAATTTCGAATAAAATCGTCGGTTCATTACAACTGATGTGCGATTTCTTCATGAAGAGTGATTTATCGTCGATAGTTTTGCAAATCGCCATTAATCGGATAAAACAGGTGACTAATCGTTTTCTTCATTCACTTTTTCGTTTTTTCAGCTGTACCAGTATATAAGGAACATAACATTTTTTCTTGGGCACTCGTTGAAGTGTGAACTTCTACTTGAGTCGACACTGTCTTCAGACTGAGGCTGGTCTGTGTATACAGGCAAAACATGAAATTAAAATTTAAAAAAATTAAAATCTAAACTTAAAGTTAAAATGCAGAATTCTTATAAAAAATCGCGAGTAATTGGCAAAATCGCTAAAAAATCGGCGATTTATGGATGACGATCAGGCATAGTAGAATATTCAGTCATCGTTATTATGAACATTTTACATGAATCTTAGAAAAAATCTGGCAGTCGACAAGCAACTGAGTGGACATTTATTGGTCTTTTGGTGATATAAAAAATGAAGATACGAATTTCTCGTTAGAAACGAATAATTAGTCAATGTTTATACTGGGCATTTCACGTAACTTGGCCGAAAGCGTGATTCCGTACCATTCTGTGCTATTTTCTCCTCTTTATATCTTTCGAACGAAAAGACTGCCGGAGTTTGTCGGTGACTCATTTTGCAAAGAAAAACGTTCTTCGCACATCTCGAAGCCCTGTAGGATTCCCTTTTATAGAAGTATATCAAAAAAACGCGGACATATGTTGTTCTTTATTAATCCTTTTAATTTTCAAAACTGCTTTATTCTGATTCTCCATGTTACACTGAGTATATAGTAAGCTGAATTTAATGAAAATCAAAGGTGATCAAAAACTTTTGTTAAACAGGATCTGTTCTGGAACCGTTCGAAAAAAATCAATCAGATCGCACCGGCAGTTAACGGCCGATTAAAAACTTTTTCTAGATCGGTAAAAACTGGTCTAAAACAGTTTGATTATTTTCTACAAAATATTTGTTTTTCACTGGTCTATGCCACTAAAACAAGCTGTGTGTCCTTGTAACCGTTTTTTAACCTCTTTCAAGAGATGAAAATATAGGCTCTTGTCGATACCGAGCTTCGAAATGTATCGAAGCTTGCAGTTCGACATAAAAAAACTTGGCGTTACTCGATCAACTTCTTTCTTTACAACTCATTCAACTCATTCTAACAAAATGAGTAAATCGTAACTAATCACTATGTGTTCGTAAATACACGTATATGGCTCGTTACTCGTTGAATGTATAGCTCAATTTTCCTTGGAATTCTTCTTAAAATTATAGGCGTCATTAGGTCGAAGTAAAAATCTGTTTTGTTTAAACTTTCGAAATTTACATGAAACAAGAAAATCACATGAAGGTTTTGCTTACTTTGCCTAATAACGGAGTTCCGAAATAATCGTTGCTAACATAACAAAAGAAATTCCTTTCGTTTTTTGCCACAAGAGTGATCCGAAAAGAAGCAAAAACCTAAAAAATGTTCTCACGATAAATCGGTGAAAAAACGGTAAAAGTCGGCTGATTGAAAAGTTTAGACGGATTGGGTCGGCCGTTAACAGCAGACCGGATGCGGATAGTTATAAACTATGTTCCTATTTACTCCCAGCCCCCAAATTAACTTTTAGTTACATGATTGGATAGAGGATGGCGAGTTGTCTTCCCACCCACCTATCTTTTTTTCTGCCTTAGCTTTGCTGGAGTACAGGATAGGTAGGAAGATATTCGTAAACCATGCTCCCACCCACACCCAGCCAAATTGCATTCACCCCCACCCCCAAATTAATCTCTAGTCATATGGTTTGATAGAAGATGATGAGTTGTCTTCACATCTTCCCATATCTCATCCGGAAATTGCTTCTAAAGTAACAAAAGGTTTGTACACATTTTCTTTATGAATGGGCAAAAATTTTAATACGCATAATAAAGTAACAACAGTAATCTTTATTTTATTGAAATATATATAATTAAATTAAAAACGAAAATTTTCAACGTTTCGAACTTTAAAAGTTCATTTTCAAGAATAAAAACATAAACGTGTCACTAGCTAGTTAGATTTACTAGTTATGATGTATGCAGAGAAAAATTTTGAAAGTTCGAAATGTTGAAAGTTTTCGTTTTTAATTTAATTATATATATTTCAATAAAATGAAGATTACTGCTGTTACTTTATTATGCGTAATAACAAACGGTTTGCTTTTTTTGTATTATGACGACATATTTATATTGTCTAGTTATCTAAGTGGTTAAAGATAGTAATAATATCGTTCATCTATACACATATACAGAGTTTCAAAGTCAGTTGATGATGAATCATTGCCAATCTGTTTATCTATTTACCACTAATGAACTATAACTATGAACTTATGAACACTTTAATACTATTGTCTATCCAAAAATTCAGTGAGCTCGGATGTTTTTTGAATAACTCGAAAACGGAATGAGCTAGAGGGCTACAGTTTTCAGATCATGAAAGAAAACACCTGGGGGCATAATCCTATGATAAAATGAGTCTTATCCAACAGGTCGACCACGGTCTACTTTTCGAAGCAATACGTCCGAGTCTGTCATTCCAGAAATCCACATGAGTTATTGTACTAATTACATGTCGGTATAGAGCAGATGTCGCTCTATAACGTCTCACACTTCCATATACCATGATTCGGACGCTACAGGTAATCTCCAAGGACCTACCTATTGGCCAATCCTGAGCTCCATGAACCCCAAAAACAAATGGTACACAGGCTATCGGACACGCTGATTACTGTGGCAATGTTTATTTTGTTGTTCGAGTTAAGGAAACTGTAAAAGAGGATTTTTTCAGAAAATATGATTTTAGTACAGTGGAAGTCTTTTGCGGTTTTCACCATCAAATTTCAAAGTTTTCGCAAAACCAAAGATATATTCACAATTCACATCAAAAACTGAGTTGAATGATATTTGTTCCAGAAAACAAATATCATTCAACTCAGTTTTTGATGGGAAATCAGAATAAAGCAGTTTTGAAAATTAAAAGGACCAATAAAGATGGAAATTTTGATAATTTTTACAGTCACCTAATTTGAAAAATTCAATATCTTAAAGTTTTTTCATATAAAAATCGTTTTCGAAATCTTAAAAATGACATTTTCCTCTGTAGCTTGATGAGCTCTATCTAACGACAAAAGAAAGGCAACATTTTTTGCTACTTGATTTTCGATCTGTCGGCACTTTACGTGGAATGGCTCTTCTGCGATCCACGCACGATATAATAATTTAAGTCGGTTGCATTAATTTTCAACCAAATAGAAAAAAACCAAACATTTTCAGCTCTATCATTCTGTGTTCCATATCACTCTTTTAACAGATGTTCTGCCGATGTCAGCGATGCTGTGAATCACGGATCTGATATTCGTACCAACGCAGGACCTTTGACCATTTTATAAAAAACAGGTCTACAGAGATGTTCGGGTGAACTCTTCTTGGAACTTTGCAATGTTCGCACTTGCGTTCTAAGATTTTGCTAATTATGCAGCAGATTGAACTTAAAAATGGATTTAATGATTGTTTTCTTATATTCAATTTCTACCAGAATTTTTGACAATCATTAGTTTCTTCCTACTATCGCATCCTTGGTCGTTCTGTTAGTGACATATCGAATAAAAAAACCTAGATCATCTTTGACACAGGTAATTTTTTTATCATTGTTTCTCAACAATGATGAAATCTTTTATTTGTTTTCTATTGTTGTATAAAGTCTTACCTTCTATTATTTTTTTCGTCTTTCACGTTTTAATTACACATCTGTAGTTCCGATGCTGTATTTTCTTGTTTTATGCTCTTCTTTCCTGTTGATTCAAGGTCAACAGTTGATATGTAATTTTGAAGATAATTGTGATGATTTTATAGTGGATTCCAGTTGGGGTTTAACCAATGGTTTTAATCCAACACCACTCAATTATGATCACACCTATTACAATGAAAGTGGACACTATATTTTTTACATACCTATTCAGAGGCCTTACACCTATAGTAAAATAAGTAGTAAAACATGGATAGAACCACCATCAGATAAAGTAATGTGCTTAAATCTCTACTATTATGCTCCGCAAGTAGTACCATTTTATATTGATATTGTTCGTGGTGATCAAGGAGAGCTAATTAATACGGTTGAGACAATTCAAACACCTGCTCTTAATTGGACATTAGTTTCTGTAACATTGCCAAGTGAAAAAATTAAAATTAATATTAAATTAAATTCCACTACTGGAGTTCTATTATTTGATGATATTTCTATTGATTATTGCATTGGTCCTCTGCCATCTCCAACAAAAAGCTTGTACAATTGTGATTTTGAATCAGATACATGTGGAATTGTCACATTAGCAAATTATCCTTATTTATGGAACCAAACCATTGCTTCAGATGCAATTACCAAAGATCCTTATGCTCCATTGACCGATTTCACCTATAAAAACAGTTCTGGTCATTACTACTGGTCAGATACAAAACAATATCAGAGAGTCATCGGTGGAGCGGGATATTTTGCAACGCCCAGTCTCATATTGCCATCAAATATAACAAGCTATTGTCTAAATTTCGAATACTACGCTTTTGGGCCCCGACAACAGAATTCTAACTTAAGAGTACTTGCATGGACCAAATCAACAACCAATGTCTTATATCGTCTATGGCCGCCTCCATCACAAAGTCAATACTCGTAAGAATTACTACAGATCCTATCATGACAAGTATAAGTAGTTTTCCTTTTTTTAGGTATAGGAATGATCAATGGTGAGTAAAAAGTTTCTTATCGTCAATAATTTGTCTAATTATTATTTTCTTGAGGACATGGGGTATTATTAATTTACCTATTGGCGAATATTCATTGTTATTTCGGATCGATAACCAAGACATTGTTCCATCCTCGTTTGCTATTGATAATCTTAATGTAACAACTTGTCAATATCCGCTTACAACGCTTAACAATTATTCGACTGTTTTGAGTTTTTCGTGTAATTTTGATGACAATAATGAATGTGGAATGGAAAATTGGTATGATACATTGCAGCCGGATCCATTAGCAAAAAATTATACTCTTCAAAATGGAAATACAATTCCGGATAAAGATTTGGGACCGTTGATTGATCATACAACAGGAACGGAGGATGGCTCGTTTCTCTATTGGCATAATACATTACCATATGAACCAAATGTCCATGGTCGCATGCAAACACTCAGAATCGAAACTAATGCTGGCTCGTGTGTTCGATTTTCCTATTATGTGAAATCAAAAGGTACGAATAACGGCACATTAATCAGTGCTTACGCTGCAGGTTGTTATGGAAAATATTTATGGTTGCTTGAATTAGATGATAGTAAAGGATGGCAAACAATCACTGCATCATTCGGTGCATATGCATGCACAGAAGCAGTCTATTTCGAAATTAAACAGAGTACAATAGCACCAGTTGCTTACGCAATCGACGATATCATGGTTGATCAATGCACAAATCTTCCCGCATTAAGTACAACTACAGTAACAACAAGTACAACAAGTACAACTAGTACCACTCATACAACAAGCAATCAAACATCTACAACAAGCACAACAGGATCAACATCAATAACTATAACAACTTCTACTTCGTCGCAAACCACATCTGCTACTTCAACTTTTACATCTATCGCTTCGTCGACGAGAAATGAGGCCGTTCAGAATAAAATTAATTTGAAAAACGCTCTTCTTTCTATGAGTTTTTTCATTATATTCATGTAGTTTTCTAGCAGCAATGATATTGCAGTTTCGAGTATTTTTACATTGCTAGTAGTTTGAGCGCCATTTCGAATTGTTTTCAAGCTAAAAAAAGCTAGCTTGGTGTTTTCCTTTCTTCCTTTCGTTTTCTCAGTGCCTCTCACTCTCTTATTTCTCGTATTTTTTGTTACACGACGATCTCTGTCATCACGAAATGTTTTTATGTACAAAAAACAGCCTCCATCAACCTTCGCTTTATTACCATTTTCTGTCTCTACTATAAAGGAATTACTTTTACGAACTTTACAATGAAAATCTGAAACATAGCAGACTAAATCCCTCCCCATAATAGAAGACCATCCCCTATTAGAAGACCACTGCCGAGTATATGACTTGAAAGCCAAATAGAAGACCATAGTCTTCTAACTCCTAGAAGACCACTGGTCTTCTGTTATGTTCGCGAAAAAAATCGGAAATGCTCTATTTTCGGTGAGGAATTTTCAAAAAATTTCGCCGAAACGTACTTCTAATAGGGGATGGACTTCAAGTACGTGAAGTTACCGTTGGACTACTAGCAGGCGATAAAATTTGATCGCAATAGAAGACCACCCTTTAGAACTCGACTTGCGGGACAAAATTGAAGGCCAGGTGGTCTTCTATTATGGAGGGGGGGGGGTGTATGTCTTTATATTTATCATAAACTAAATTAACAATACAATTTAAACTGGTAAAAAATGACATTTGTGGTCTAAAGTGAGATTCGATAGCAATACTTTTTAATAATTATATTCATTTACTGTTAGACGAATACAATGGTTATATTCTTTAGCTCTTCGACGATTTGGTTTTAAACCTGTTGTTAGAAAGTGTTGTAATGAACGACGTAAACGTATCCGTCGGTAATCTTGTAATCGTGTGCTTGATGCTGTGGTAGAAGGATCTGGTTCATTAGTATCGTTATCACTTGATATTAGTTGACCATGATAAAGTTTCAAGAAATAACTAGGCGGTAATTTTCTTTCACGTAAACATCGCAAACCCTATAAGAAGACCAGTAACAACATATTCTTGTCCTGTCTTTGTCTAAATGACGTACAAGAAAATCGGAGAGGATAAAACGAAAATTAAGGAGAATGGAAGCGAAGTGGTATATTTGCAGCCTTAGTTTGAACTACAGGGAATATAGTAAAAATCCTTCAAACATATTTAAGGTACTTTTCTGGGATCTTTCTGTCATACAATGCAATTCGTTCAGCTGATTTGAAGTTTTTCCGGAGCTCAGAAATCGCTGACAAAATCCAATCGCAAAAACGTCAGATTTTTATGTATGAATTATAACTTATAATATCGGTACTTATTGTGTCTGGAACAATGGTTCTATCATATACGTAGTTTTATCTATACAGAGTAGCATGAGTTATATATATGGGAAAACGCAATTGTGCATTGCATTATAAAACTTGTTTTCATTGTCATGTATTCAGATAATCAACAGCCTGGACAAAATATCAGCTAGGTATATATAAACTCTCAATACAAATAAAGCGTTACCATAAAATAAGAGAATTTTTGCTACATGAAATGTCTCAGACTCAAAATCAAGCTATACGCAAATTTATGATTGATATCAATGATATAAGCGAAAATAATCCATTGTGGCTGATGAAGTACTGCCTGACTTTATCAAAAAGTTTTTGCTGAAAGTGTCAAATGTTAACGAGTTTGACGAAGTCGATTTACTGAAGGTTGTTCAAAAATACGTGTGTAAAAATAAATTACTGTTTCATGTGATATTACGTTATCTACCTAAGATCATCCATCTGTTTATAGGTCAGTTTTCTGAAGAGCAAAGCAGGAAAACAAGCAAAGCAACATAAAATATTTCCATGCTATTATGTGGACAAAACGATTACTATCGCTATCCAAAAGCGAATGGTAAAAACGAGCGAGGAAGTACTCTTTCACAATGTTATTATATTTTGTTTTCATAGAACGAAAGGGATTTATCATCAAGTGTGAGTCCATGTTCAAACAATTCAGTGAGTACGTATTTATACACGAAATAAGTTACGTTTTAAGTGCGCAAGGATGATTTAATTTCTTACGTATTGATAAACGTAGCTATACATCAGCTATAATTCGGTGACACGAAAACGTCAAAACTGATTATATAATTGATATGTGGGCATGAACAGATATTCGTAGAACTGCAATTCGAGCAGAATACAAAAGCAAGACCTCATTCTACGAAATAATCCACTCAATCTAGCGCCTACGACATAGTCCGCGATACCGTTGGAAACAATTTTGCTAGAACTACTTTCACGACTAGATTCCAGTACAAGTGGAATTAAAATCATTCTCTTTTCTCTCTTTCTTATTTTCAGAAACACAAAAATCTAATATATCTACAAAATACAACAACTTTTCGTTTCAATGACTAAAATATCAAATTTGTTTTTTTATATTTTGTAACTCTGATTCTTTTGATTATATTATACATACGCAAATGCAGATATGTGTTGATATTCTTGTATAAAAAGAATGATGGTCATCCTTGAGGGATGCCTGATATCTCGCGAAAATCGATATCAACAAAATACACGAGATATTAGCGAAACACACGAGATTTTAGAGAAACAGCCAAAAAATCAGGACAATGCCTCAAACATTACTAAAAAGCACAAGATATTAGTAGCAAAAGGTGACATTTTAGTGAAGACACGAGATATTAGCACTAAAAGATGATATTTTACTGAATCAACGAGATTTTAGTAAAATACACGAGATATTAGTGTAATACGCGAGATATTAGTACGAAAAGGTGACATTTTAGTGAATACACCAGATATTAGCAAATTTTTGTATGTATTTAAATTCCACGAGATATTAGTAAAACACACGAGATATTAGTGAAATACGCGAGATATTAGTACTAAAAGGTGAGATTTTATTGAGTACACCAGATATTAGCAAATTTTTCTATGTATTATATCTAGGGTATTCACTAAAATCTCACCCTTTTGGTGCTAATATCTCGCGTATTTTAGTAATGTTTGAGGCATTCTACTGATTTCTCGGCTGTTTCGCTAAAATCTCGTGTGTTTCACTAATATCTCATGCAGTTTGTTGATATCTATTCTCGCGAGATATCAGGCATTGCTGTCATCTTTTTCTGAAATGAATATATTTTTGTCAGCTGTATATGTGTATCTTATTTATACATACGAGCAAATCAACGTATTGATCTTGAATAAGTCCTTGTAGGATTCTATCCAGGTCGAAGTCGCCCGATCGGATTATTTTAATTCCGGTGATTTCTAGAGATCGGACGTCCGACCGGATCCGGATCCGGAGATGGGAATCTGCTTAATTCCTTCCTGTTCCGATAATTGCTTCCTGGAGGATCCAATATCCGGAACCAGTCGGATCCGTTAATTTCCTCGGTGACCGGAAAATGGCGGATCCTATGACGTGCACTTTATATTTTTAGTAAAACGCCAACGATAGGCTGATCTTACTCCGAGGTTCTCACATTCTAGGTTAGAAAGCATCCGCTCTGGTGCACATAATAAGGTAGCTTTTTTGCGCAGATCGATGTGTAAACTCGAACAAGTAAAACGATGTGAAGAACTCAGAGGAATTCAAATCCAGTGTCCGAATAAAAGCCCATTCCGAAAAGAAGCGCACTTCCAAACTTATAATTTTTCGAACGTAATCAAATGACACCGTATTCTAAATAGGCAAGGATGAAAAAGAACGCTAGAAATTAATTTATTGGTGGACGTGTAAATATTGAGCGGTTTAAAGTGGAAGAAACGGAGTTCGAATTTAGCTGAGAAAGGAAAGCTAAAACGAAATTCAGCGAACGCACGAACTGGTTCATCGATATAACAAAAAGCCAGAGAGTTCATACTATAAAACAGAGAGCGCCGAGCAACTCGAGCTCTTGATATAAACTTTATTTATTTAGAAGAAATGTTGAAAAAATCAGTAGAAATTATGAGAAGAAGGAGGCGAACCCATTACATCTTAACATAAATTGACTGAGGACAGAGGACAGCACTAGAATACAT
>CAJNOQ010008537.1:0-11105 GCA_905250885.1 Didymodactylos carnosus | reverse complement strand
AGACATAAAGCCACAATGTTTAATTTCTATTGTGTTCCCATTCGGACTGTTATTATGAACTTAAAACAAGTTGCTGCAGTAGTTAAAATTTATTAGAGAGAGCAATATTTCTAATCTGTTATAATCTTTATCTCATACATTGATACTGAATGCAAAGCTGTAGACCGTCGTTGAACTGCATCGAACTCAGAACAATAAAACTAAAGAAAAAATTTAGTGTTCATTTATGTTAAAACTTGAATCGATCGGGCTCGAAATACAAAAACTCAAGTCCGAGTCCGAGTCTTTTAAAAAAATCTCCAGTCTGAGTCCGCCAAAAAATCTTCCAGTCCGCACTCGAGTCCGAGTCCGGACTCGGACTCGCCCATGCCTGCTTGGATCACCCGAAAATGGGTCAAGATAGGGGTAATCGGCCACGCTGAGGCGAGTGGTGATGTTTATTTTTAGTTTCGAACCGATCTAAAGTCACTATAACAAGAAATTGGGGCACACGGGAAAATCTCTCCCCCGGCCAAAACAAAAATTTTCACACAATTACTTGGATCTGATTTTAAAGAGAACACTTTTCTCTATCTTCTGCTGTAAAAAAATTAATAGGCTTGTACTTTAAATCCTTCTGTTATGCATGAGTTTTCCAAAAACCCCTTGAAAAACTGGTTTTCGGAGAATTTTCTAAACGTAATTCCTCTGGTGAAAAGATGTTCTATGGTCTCCTCTTTCCATATCTGCAAACCCCAGCTCTCTAGCTCTCACCAATCAAAAATTATTCACGAAATAGCAATGGGTCATTCTTTTTTTAAACGGACAATAGATCCGATGGAAATACATGATATTACGTAATGAAACTAGAACATATTATTGAACCACGACATGGACGATTGAAAAACTTGATCTGTTGGATTAAGCAGAAAATCTTCGTAGTTAATCAATGTTACAATTGGTTCATGAAGAACGGTGCCGATAAAACCATATTGACAGCTTGTTTGATTCAACACGAGCCTATGCAACGATCAATTGTATAAGCTAGTAATGATGCATCAGCATAATCAAAAATGATCGAAAGAGGACTTCGAGTGAGATCATTAGGTGTATAATCATAATGTACCAATTGCCGTTCATCCAATTTATAATAACGAAGATGTATAGAACGCCAGAGTTGTTTGATTGAAGTCGACATATCAATTCGTACGCTGAATCTTTGAGAAAATTGTATTCCCATATTTGATGCACTTACCCATCCATAAAAAGGCATCCAATCCTTACAAAAGATGCCTTTAGGTGGTGCCACTGCAATATGACTAATATTGACTCGATAGGAAAAGAAATTATCGATTTGTAACGATGAATTATCACTCTTACGGCGAAGAATACGTTGTATAGGTATGGAATAGTGAGATTTATCCCAAGGCATTGTATAAGTATTTTTTGTAAATGGAAAAATGATTTCAGTATCGATTGAAACGGATGTAACGAATATGACTCATATTCGACCATTAGAAGATTTTTTATTATTAACATCGAATGCTACTTATCTTGGAGAAGCGATTCTACTTAGTTTTATCATTGTCAAACAATGGATTATATCCGTTTCAATCGATACTGAAATCATTTTTTCATTTACAAAAAGTACTTATGCAATGCCTTGGGATAAATCTCACTATTCCATACCTGTGTTCATAGAGAGAAACAATAACATATGTCTCCGGGTAGGTATTTTGATGAAAACAAGTGTGGAGAAATTTTCTTGAAGATATTTTGTCTTTGTTTATTTAGAAGACAGAAAAGTACAAATCATACAGTTGTAGAATATGACAAATGCACTTATTCTTACTTTATGAATTAGATGTATTCCTTGAATGCTTCGTTTTCTATTTCATTTAAAGCATTGACAGATGGAACAGCAATTGTGTATATCGCTCTATTTATTACATGTCAAGCGAAATTTTTTTTCAGATTGGAATAAGTTTGATTCTTCAGTCTACTGGCTAAGGCTTGATATTTCAAGAACTGATTGAAAATTCAATCAAGCCTTACTCATTTCATAGTTTTGTTTGACAGTATTTCCATGGAAAACATTTTTCAGAGATTCTTTCCAGAGCCGTATGTGAATCCTCCACAAACCGGCTTTCAGGCATGAATAGTTTTGGGTTTATAGATTAGAACGGCATTACAGTTCGAGCATTTGGGATACTATCCGACGAGAAAATCGAACTGCAAAGTAGACTATTTTCAGTTTTCTATCGACTTTCGAGCTTACGTGCATCAAGCAAGAGACTTATATGGATCAATTTCATAATTCTTAGTAGAGGCATACTTGTACAATGGATAGGAGTAACATTCAATGCAATAACCAAGTCGTAAGGTTAAAAAGAATTATGCAAAACTGTTTGTCTCAGAAAAATCTACCATCGTGCGCTCATATGTTCGCATATACGTAAAACTTATTTTTGCATATGCTCTTGGTTATAGGTAGTATTCGACCTCGACTACTTATGCTGCAGATGTGAGCTCTTAATCTTTAATATCTTTCCAACACGTTCAGAGAATCCTTTATATGTTATCCTCGCATATTTCACAATAAAAATACAAGAACGAAAAAAAATGAAACTGCAGCACTTATCAAGGGGTTATAGGGTATTAGAAAAACATTAAGCTAAACCATAATTAAAGATTATATCTAAATTCCAAGCATTCCGGATACAGACTGTTAGCACTAGAAAACGTCTGGCATCCAAATGCTTGACATACAAACAGACATGCACCAGTAAGAATCAACAGGGAACAGTAAATGGGTCAGAAACTACCAGTACACTGTAAAAAAAACGTACAGTACAAAACCAAAATTTTTCGTTCCAAACCCAAAAAGGGTTTATTTAAAACATGAAAAACTAAAACGTGTTTTGTAATCACTACAAAACGCTTTGGTTTCGTACAAAACAGTATTTCTAATTTTTTGTAATAATAATTTGGTATTGTAAAATACGGTTTGAGTTGTTGAATTAGCGGGAAATACCAATTTTGTTTTTCTGTCTGCTGCCAAACCCTCTTCGATTTATCTGTTCGTCGAAAAACCGAAGCTGATTTAGTACAAACCTCTTTTTTGCACCACTAAAAAGCCCGACCGTTCTGCAGCAATACTACTAAATCATAGCGGATTTGGTTTTTCCAAAATTACGCAATCGGTTTTGTATTCAATCAAGTTGAATTTTTATAATATGCATACATCGTTTCTGGGAGCGTGAAACCCATCGGTCTTCATCTCTGTTTTGAAAGGATATAGTACGATACTAAATAGAGCTTTTCAATTGGTATGTGCATAGCAGTTCTAGTGAGTGAGAGAATATAAATTTTTTGTTTTTTCACGCATTTTGTGTAAATTAACTAATTATTATAACCGACGAGTACAAGATAGAAGAAAGTGATGCATGGGATGATACACAAACGTTTGCAAATATTTCCTCATTATCAGAAATGCCAGAGGAACAAGAAGTACTCTTTTCTCTTCTGACACATTTTCGTGTGAAAGATGTCGGTGATCTAATAATTCAGCGTGATCGTCGATGGGTGCCAATTACGCTCCAACTCATCAATGCTAAGACGACAAACTACGCTTATAATCAGATGCATTTTCTCAAACTCATCAAAGAGGAAAAAGATCCACAACATTATGCCGATATTTTAAATGTTTTAGAGAAGATCGTTAAAGATGAAGTGAGATTCAATAATATGAATTGGAAAAAATGGTGGTCGATTTTCCCAAAGCAATGGGGAACAGACGCAGCACGTGATCAGCCGCTACTTCTAACATTATATCAATGTTTTAGGGAGCATAAATATTATTCGAGAAAAGCAGTTGAAATGCACAAAGACATTCTACGTTCTGTTCCTAGTGTCGAATCAAATCGGTCATCATTTTCTTATTTATTAAAACAATTTAAGTGTTGGCAGCAGATACCTACCAAATCGATTGCCGTATACGAACAATATTTAAAACAATTTTGTACTACGAATAGAAAGGAATCCGTTTATTGTCTCTATGTTGCTGGAGAAACTTATGAGAGGATTTGTGATAAAGAGCGCGCATTAGAATGTTATGAAACAGTTCTTGCACTGGATGAGTTTAACAAGTTCCAAAAGAATGTTGAAATACAAAAGCGGAAAAAAAAATTGAAAAAGCCTTCTAAAACAGACCCAATGGTGAACGATGAACATACAGTAGTGACAGAAGATACTGACGAAGAAGTTGCAAGAACTTACCGGAATGCTGCTGACAAGCCTTCTATAGAAAGTCGTCTAAAACGACTCTTGCGACATCTTATATATCGTGAGAAGTGGTATGATGTGGCTGACTCAAAGATTATTCTTCATTTACCATGCGAAAATACTCCGGATCTGTCGGTTAATGATTATCGCTCCTATTTTTTATCTGCTGAAGAAAGACATATATCATCGAGTATTACAGCAACGGACGCAACCAACAATCTTTCTCTTTCTCTTTGGCGTTATGAAAAATATATGCATGAATGGACTTTGTTCAGAGCATTAGAGAAATTTTTACAACCATTTAGAAAGAAATCGGAATGTATTAGCAATCACATTTCTTCCTCGACTTGAGCGATTTCTAAAAAAACTTAGCGTGCTCATCACCCTATGTATTGTTTATATATGTATTGAACAAAGAAGTGGCAAGATTAACATGAACGAAGTTCAGTTTATCAACCTCACAAATACAGAAACGAGACAACTCATTTTCTTCGACCTTCGTGATGTCGACCTGCTACGTGGCCTTGAAGCGCTTGAAGAAAAAAGTTCAGCTACTGCAAAAGCCTCTATCACTATTCCAGATCATAAAAGGATGGTTCCAACGACACCCGGCGAATTTATAGCGTTTATAGCAACGCTGCAGAGAGTGTAATTTAGAACTGAGCTTATCACGATCGGTTTTGTCCTTGCTGAAGGGGCTCCTCAGGTGATTTAAGACATTTTAATTCGATTACAAACAAAGAATACGCCCATGTGCTAAAAAGCGCATAAAAATCGGCAATTAATTTTGAAAAATCATACGATTAATCGTGTGCTAAATCGCGATTAATTGCTAATTATTTGGTGATTTTTAGGCGATGTTAGGGATTAATTGCAAATAATTGACAATTTTTTTCTTGTACTTGGTTAGGTTGGAACCCATCTTAGGCAATGCATACTTTTTTCTGTTTTTTCATTGCTTATTATGTATAATGACATGTACGTCACCCAGCAATGGTCTTAGCATCAGCTGGAGTTGGAGCCTTGACGACGAGTCAATTTTAGACATTGCCCACATACCAGCTGTACACTGGGCTTCTCGGTTTAAAGCTCTGAGGGACAGAGAACACTCTTGACAACTCGGTTTTGCTCTAAATAAAACGATGATCTAAATATAAGTGTATCTTTCGTTGAAATTGTGTTTCTTATACACATACTTTACTGCAAAAGAAAACGGTGAATAACAATAACCATTTAATCTAGGCATGCACCAGTTACAGTTAACTGTAAAACTGTAAAACTGTAACTGTCATAACTGTAAAACTGTAAAACTGTAACTGTCATAACTGCAACTGAGAAAAGGGTAAAACTGTCGAAAAGAGTTTTTAGCATTTTGGTCTCGATTCGTAATATATTTGTACAAAACTATTCGTGACGTATCAGATAAGATGTCTTCCATCTTTTCACTTGGCGAATGTCTGCGTATGCCGTCCACTCTAGCAAAGGGAAGAAAAGGAAAAAAAATTGATTATCAAAATCTGAATGAATCGAATCGAAAACGTTGCTATAAAATAGATGTGGTTTTGTCGACTGAAATAATTATCTTCAAAGACGTAACTAACCTCTGCCAATTCTATAGAAAAGCTAAATATATGTCCTTTTTTTGTCTTACTCTGAAACCTATGCTAATAGTACAACGATAACTCATTCTGAACTATCTTCGGAACAATTATGATAGTTATAGTTTTACAGTTATGACAGTTACAGTTATAACCGTTACAGTTAACCGTCCAAAAACTGTAACTGGTGCATGCCTAATTTAATCACTTAAAATCAACAATTAAACGCAATTAATTGACGATACCATTTGTATAGTGTATACAAATGAATATGAGCTATAGCTGCGACAATAAAATTTGAGCATGCATACAGTAAATGTCTTGTTAAATCGATACGTCATTTTCAACTGTGTAGAAATAGACTGGCAATATTAATATGAATATATAATGTAGATGAAAAACAAAGGATATATCATGCATATGAGCACTACTTTTCGTTGATAGCATTTCATATTTGACCATAGCTGAGTTTTACGCAGTTGTCATTGCCACCAGTAAGCAAATATAATCGATTTTGTTATGATAAAAAGAATGGCCTGATGCCATGCGATTCCGTTTGTTATGGTATCAATAATATTTATACGTTTAAACACATATCGGATACATATAACATCGTTATGCTCATAGTTTATATATGTTATTGTCTGATTTAAACAATAGTCCAATAGTGTTTGATTCGAACTCAAATTTGAGACATTTTTATTTATCAATTTTAGCCAGCATACAACATTTTCACCTCGATTATAATACGTATTTAAAAATGTAGAACAATTTTCGCGTGTCAAAATTTTATATATAAATATGGTTTCTGATAAAAACACATTGAATTGAGTTAGAATATAACACAAGAACAGAATCAATTGAGAAATGATTATTGTGCTAATCATGATGAAATGCATAGAATTGAAAAAAACTGGGATGCTGTTGAACAACGAAAAGTATAGATTCAAACTCTCGGGATATAGAGCATGTGCCTCTACTGAAAGATTTGTGCTGTAAGCAATGAGAAGTGCGTGCTTATGATGCGCTCGCACTTTTATCTATTGCAATAGGTATTTGTTTCTCCCCTGCTCGTATTTTTAGGTTGTAATCAATAATATACGAAATGAACGTACAGAAGGCGAACAAAAAATAAATGAAAAACGAAAACTGTATGATTCTCTCGGAAATAAGCCGTCTGCAATACAAAAACTATCTTTTATTTAGTCTTGCATGGTATGAAAATACAAAACTTGACATGGCGCACGAAGAACATTTTTCTCATGAACAGGAAGAGAAAATACATCCAGATACTTCAAAAAAATTGGTTGATCGTTGCGCTTATTTGAACGTAAGCATGCATACTTAATAAGCATTAGCAATAGTGACTACATGGTCCATTTTGTGTCTTACTTCCTGTACACCGCTGAGTTATCGTGAAGCTTTTGAAACATATCTAATTCACTAGTAGGCCTTGTGGTCAATCTATATCACACCACAAGCCCGAAAGACCTTCACTGCCTGTAGATAGAGAATATTTTGTTTAAAAAAATTTAAGTTTTTCAAAATGATCGACTTTGTGAGCTCAATATTTCGGAGGTGGAGCGATAGAATGAAATATTCTTTTCAGCAATCGATAGCTCATGAAGTTTAATACAAAAAATGTTTTTGAAGTTCTACGCGTCGTTTAGTTTCTGCAATCAGCCTACCAATGTCCACGCCTGTGGACATTGGGGGTAAAGGGTTAACAATCTGAAACAATATCTGTGTATTCGAAGGCTAAAATGAACAGTTATGGCAACCAAACACGTTAACAATTTTCGAAAGAAAAGAACCACAGAATTTTTTGTAATCCTCATCAAGGAATGATAGATCTTATGGACGCCCTATGATGGAATGAAGGCGTTGTTATTTTTTTTTGAAACAGTCTGGCACCATATAAGAACAGCCTCAAGCTGCATTTTTATCTTCTTAATCTGTTTGCCATTCATAACGCAAGAACTTAAGCTTCTGAAGTTTGCGATTGACATCTACATGAATCGAAATCCAGCTCGAGCTATAAGTTCGATTGAGAATTCCTGAAACTCTCAACAAGGGACATATGGCAGTGATGACAGTGTGATTAACGTACTTAATTGCTTTCTACAATTCCATTTCTGTTAGCAAAGAAAACCTATCTTTAAATGGAATTAAAGCTTTTCTTACATTAAGATGTTCAGAGAAATGTCACTCATTTTTTCCGTTTTGAAATAAGCTTATTGTATGTATTTTATTTTATAGATGGGGGCGATTTTGGATCTAAATGTACGACTTAAAAAACTACAAACTCAAGACAGGGACACCAGGGACGGCGCGACCGGGGGGATAGCGGGTCATCCCCATGCTCCAAAAAATTTAAATTGGAGCTTTCTCCGAATTCGAAAATTTTGGTAGTGCCAATTTTCTCCAAACTAGCGGGATCATTAGGCGATTTTTCGACGAAATCTAGTGGGTTATAGGTTATCGATGATGCTGATTCCAAATATGAATATGAGTGCTGCCTTTAGGGCTGTTTTTCAGAGTATCTGAAAAACTGGTATTCCTCTTATTACTGATATTTCTTCGCAACGAAATCACCTGTAAACTTCAGAGTTTCGCTGAAATGTTGCAAATTTATTGTAGTTTGTTTGCTTAAAATAGAAAGTGCTCATGTCATATAGTCATTGTGCTGGGTCAGGCAGAGTGAGATGGACGACTTTCTCTGTTCAAGAATCATACAGTTCGACTGTTTAATTTTTACATAGTAGACTTTGGTTTCAATTTGACAAAACAAGCGTATTTCGTGCAGTTTTTCTCTCTCTTTTGACTCATGTGTAATGCAGAATTTTAAAGCAAAGAGCAGAGAAAATGGAAACAAAATACAAAACAGTGCTTTTTTCCTTTTTCTTGATATTTTTTTGTAATGCTTCGCGTAAAAAGTTCATATTTTCATCAGAAAAGATTTTTGGTATTTCAACTTATGCTCATTCGATTCTTCACACAAAACTATAAAGGCAGTCAAGTTTACTAACCTTGAAAACGTTTCCTCGTCAAAATATGAATTTTTACGCGAAGGATTGCAAAAAAATATCAAGAAAAAAGTAAAAACGAACTGTTTTGTATTTCGTTTCCATTTTTTCCGCTCTTTGATTTAATTTTGCAACATTTTAGTGAAACTCTGAACTTTACAGGTGATTTTGTTGCGGAGAAATATCAATCATGAGTTAATATGAGGGGTGTATAATCAATTTTGTTGACCACTGTATGTTTTTGATAATAAACAACAACGATAAGTTCTAATAGTTGTTTCGGGGATAGTATTTCTGTTGTAACATTGTTTCTACAACAATAAGAATTTCAACAAATAAGAGAAAATTTCAGTTTGAAAACTGGCACGGTTTGTACGATATCAGATGAAGATGGCTAGAAGCGAACTAACAAAGTCTATGCGTACTAGCAAAAATATTTCTGATTTTTTTGTTCAATATGGTAATCTGCTCAACATTTTAGCGGTTACCGTTAGCACGTAACGGTTTCCTTTCCCAAACAACGTTTTCCTCTCAAATCAGTCTTAAAACTACATTGCCAGGCGTAGTTTCACGTTAACGATGAATATCAACTTTAAGATGGCTGAAAATTGTTCCTCTAACATTCTCGTAAATCTTCTTTTCTAGAAAATTGCTTCCTCTACCTTCTATAAACGTGAGAAAACGGAAAATGTCGACGGGCTACATATGATGCTGGCGCTTTTCTGTCCTGTGAATGTGATATTAATTAATCTTATCCATAAATCTTTCGTTTAGAAAGAGTTTCAGTGTGGACACTCGAAGTCTGTAGCACAAACTCCATGAAATTACCCTGTAATGAGCTTCAATGATGCAATTTCTCTATATTTTACTAGGTTTTCACACTTCTCACCATCATGCTCTGTACTATTAGTTCTTGAGAGCATCAGTCCTGACAGAATGGAAGGAGATTCGTTACTTTGCGCTTCAAATCACTTTAAAACACAGAAGTACTTCTTACCTTCGGTCGAAAACAATGAAGGAAAGGTTTGTACTTCGTTGGGTCTAAATAATGTATGAACAGTTGAAGTATAGTTACACGTTTGCTGTGTACTGAAAGATTTGTTGTCATTATTTTCAAATAAATAACATCGAACGACAGAAAAAGTATTCATTTCAGACTCTAATTTAAATAAAGAGGCAGCAGTTGTCTTTCAATTAAAAAAGATTTTCTTTCACTATTTCGAAATAAATAACATTGGATGCGAGAAAAACTATTCATTTCGGACTCTAATTTAAATAAAGAGGAAGCAGCAGTCTTTCGTTTTTCAGCAATTTTGAATTTTTTTTCCTGACTTTCCATTGATCTCAATTCAAAGATCGCAATACACAACTATGCAGACTATGAGAACTTTCCAGCACAAACCAACATAACGAAAACTACTCAGAACTATTCCTCGAGAACTACGGGAACTATTCAGAACTATTCAAAACTATTAAGAACTATCTAGAGGAGAAATCTCATTGATTGTCGATCAGGAGTTTTTCCCTTGAAAATATTCCTTTTCATTGTGCGTGCGAAAATAACTTTCAATGAGAATATTTTTTAGTTGAAAAATTTGCTTACAGCGATACTTCCAAGAGCACTTTATTCGGAAGAGCTAAATCTTAGAGGTTTTTGGATTCTTGGATCCAGAGCTATAGGCATCTTCGAGGATCCACCTATCGATTAAACTTCATGCTTCGGATTCTTCAAAACACATGGAACATAGGTCATCGACCACGCTGAATCTTATGGTAAGGTTTGTTTTTCGAAAAAGCTTAAAAACCTAGTGGAAACCTTTACTTGATGAAATAATGCATTTTTCACTATTTTCACTGAAAATTAAAAATTTGAAGTACACAATTTGAAGTACACAGACTGTACTCTATGCCGAGCTATTTTTTAGAAAAGGGTACAGTGTACTTTTTGAGATACAGAGCTGTCAATATCGCTGTCAATGCACCTTCTGTGTGCATATAGAAATAGATATAAAGCAACAAACGAAGAAAAGAACAAATTTTATGTTTTTATCCAAAAGGAAAATAGCACTCGCTATAAAATGGGTGTCAAAAGTCTCCTTTAGCTTTTAAGATGTAGAGATCTCAGTACCACAGACTAAAGTTAGTAAAATATATTGATTTCACTTTAATTTTAGAATTGCACGAATTTGGAATGACCAACGTAACTTTAATGATCACT
>CAJNOQ010008536.1:0-11106 GCA_905250885.1 Didymodactylos carnosus | reverse complement strand
AAGCAGAAAACACCTAAAAAACAATAATTAAAGTTATTAATTAAATGATTTTAATTAAGAACTGGCCAAAAATTGACCCCCAATAGAAGGCCACCCAAAAAGTAGCGATGTGCCAGGACCACTGTATAAGGGCATGCCCTTTTATTCTGGGGGGTGGTTTACTTCGTCAACGAAACGTTACACACAGCTCCGAAAAGTCTGATTTAAAAATGAATTATTAGAACTATCTCTATGAAGTAGTCGGATAACGGACGGATAATATTTGTGTTTTTACCATGAAAGAACCTAGGTTGCGGTCTACATTATATATCAAAAGAAGGCTTTTTTAAAACTCTACAAAATAGCCGGTAATTAATTTCTAGTTAAAAGTGCGAACGCTTATTTTTTCGGATATTACTACAGAGTGATGTTTCGGCATCGCCGGATAGGATCGATCGATATAAAACCTACCACAATTTACATAGACGTTTGATGTCAGTGACGAGACCTATCTCATATTATAAAGCTCAACAAGCTGAACCGAATGGTGAAACCCGCAAGCCTCTAGCCTTGTTAGAAAAAAATTATAGTCATTTTACTCTCGCAGGGAAAAAATGCATTTTCTGGCAGATTTGGCCTAAATTGTAGAACATCTGCTGACCACATTCCCTAACGTAGAACCCTGAATTTGGTCTCAAATGAAAGAGCGCGTCGAGTTCTATATATTTCGATGAAGAAACATTATGCTAGCCCTCGGGATCTTGAGAGCGCGATTTCTGAAAAACTCGGTTTTCTAGAATATCTAGTGACTTTAAAATTTCTTCCACGAGATGCTGGCCACATTTCTAGGATGTTGTGCCAAAATGCCATAGAACGTTGCCAACGTCTCATTGTGTGGAGAATTTACGTTTTTGCGATCTCGGACGGACGAGTTACAGGCTGTTTAACATTACGAATTTAAACCCATTCGCTTTAATGACGAAGTTTCGGCCTGTATCATATTTTCTATGGCATTTTGGCACAAGATCCTAGAAATGTGACCAGCATCTCGTTATGTGGAGAACTGAATTTTGGAAAGAAATTTTAAGGTCACTAAGTATTCTAGAAAACCGAGTTTTTCAGAATTTTTAGTGATATAGCTGCCTACTATCCATAAATATAGTCATCAATTCTTATCATATATGTTTCGACTTTTATTGTTCTCAATTGTTTCTAGAAAGCGACTAATTTCTATATATTCTGAATTACGATTGTTGATTACTCATGGATTAAAAAGTGGTCGCTTTTGGAAACGCAGAATGTGCAACTTTATCCGTTCAAATTTACGACCACTTTTATACTAATCGGCTTAAATTTTTTGATCGCATTTAGGAAGCTGCGAAAAAAACTTAGTTGATAAAACCATTATGATCTAAGGAGCTCGAGAGAAACTCAAACAAATTAAATTAAACTTTTGTTCTGTTCATATTTCTTGTTCTATTTATCTTTTTCTTGATATATTTTCTTGTTGTCTGTCTATTAACTAATTTCGTGGTCATGAACTCTTTCTTTCTCGCACAATGACTATTAATTCTTTTTTCTGTCGCTTTCTCAGAAAGGGTTGAGCGAGTCCGGGTGGGTGCAGAGTCCGAGTCAAGTCCTTAAAAATTCAATCCAAGTCCGAGCCCCGAGTCCATTTCGAGTCTGGTAATCTTTTAGATTCTTTTTTATGATTATGGTTTATTTCTCTATGACATTTAATACATCAGTCTTGTTGAAACAGAAATAGTTACGAAAGTAAACTTCTGTTACATTTTAACAATGTCAGTTGAGATAGATTGAGTTTTCGCAAAACGTGCTATTTCGGTGCCGATGTAGTCGAAACACATAAAAGTTTTCTAGCTAATTTAGTGACAATTGGATAGATATTCGATTTTTGAAAACTAGATTACTTTGCACGCCGTCTCCCGCATAAAATTTTTAATTTCTTGTGAAACAGAAGTTGTTGTTATTTCCATTTTTATTCTTTTCGACGAAAAAAGATTAGATAAACGCAGAAACAATTGTTTTCTTTTTGTTGAATTAGTAAAGACAAAAATTTAGTGTTCATTTATGTTAAAACCTGATTCGATGGGACTCGAAATACAAAAATCCAAGTTCAAGTCCGAGTTTTTTTCTAAAGAATCGCTAGTCCAAGTCCGAGTCCGGAAAAAAATCTTCCAGTTCGGATTCGGGTTGATCCATCCCTCTTCTCAGCTAATGACTATCAATTCCTTTTTTAGTGCTTATTCAACACAAATAAGATTTTAAAATCAGTTGTTAAAATTTTAATGGCTACTGAAGCACAATCACTAAAAGAAAATTTAACGAATGATCAAGTTGTTAACTCGTTTAATCAATTAAAACAATTGTTAGCCGATTATTCTACAAAGGATGAAGGTTTAAAATATGATCAAGTTGTTAAGTACTTTAATGATCTTTCTGACATCTGTGAAACGTTATGCGATGCAACAAAATATAGTTCAATAAATATAGTTGACAGTTTTAAAATAATTCTAATTCATTGTCTTAATCTAGTACAAATGGACAATTTTAATTTGATTGCCGGCTATAGTACACAATTCTTAAGATCATATGTTTGTATTATAGAAACGAATAAATATAAAATTACTGATCTATTCAAAGTAAATAAACAGTATGCACAGCAAACATTTTTTATTTTATTAGATCATTTATATTTATCAAGAGATATATTCGTATATCTAAGAAAAAAATCGATAGAAAAAGAATTATTCAACTTTTATTGGTCAATATTCTTTGCTACTCTATCTGTAATTTATACAGCCTTGCATTATATTCAACTTACGTGTAAAGATTTAGAAAAATATGAAATAATACTGTCTTCATTCATTCACCATATTGATGCTCATTTTGATTCCAAATGTTTAAGCGAAAAATACCATAATGATTTATTAATTAAGAAAATGCTCGACCTGGTGTGGAATCTTTGTGACCGAACAGTACTTGTACCAAGTTTAATTAAAATCGGTTTTGGAGAAGCTACATTAAGATGGATATCACTCCCATATTTGACATGTAAAGATTATCGACCACTCATTAGTATTTTGTATAATATTGCTCGCCATGATATGGGTGCTGATGTCTTGAATGCAAATAAGGCTATGGACATTTTGAAAAG
Organism: Didymodactylos carnosus; assembly: GCA_905250885.1. Lineage (NCBI taxonomy): Eukaryota > Metazoa > Rotifera > Eurotatoria > Philodinida > Philodinidae > Didymodactylos > Didymodactylos carnosus. The sequence goes on along the minus strand of CAJNOQ010008536.1, from coordinate 7,949 downwards.
TTTTAAAACTTATATACTTGACACAAAATTAGATTTTATTGTAGATAATGATCTATATAAACAGATAAACGTTGTATATCACATGTTATTAGCAATGTTAAGTGACTCTAATGGAACTAAAGTGGAAAATAATATTTTAGATTATTTATTGGAAACAGTGCTTAATGCATCAAAACTGAAATCATTAAAATGCGATGGCTTTCACATATCTGAACCATTAGTTGTTTTAATGAAATTATTCGTAAATGATATCGTTGTTGATTATGCTTTAAAACAAGCCAAAATCAAAAACCAATCGACGATGAAATCATCCATGGTAGAATTTTTTTGTTCAACATTAATAAAATTAACCACTTCAGAGGATGAACTCGTCCGCCTTGCATCAACTGCACTCGCAAATATCATATGGAGCATATCGTTTCATGATGCTTACAAATTTGAATTATGCAACAGTAAAGATTTTTTAACTACAATTCAAAATATACATGACAAAGAGCTTAAAGGTAATAATTATTTTCGATTCTTGACTGAAGCTGTGTTTTCTGGAAAGCTAGTGCTTGATTAGTGACGCGTGTAAGCTCAAGTAATTGGTCGAAAGCACTCTGCATCCGACTAGTCTTCTGTTCAGAATTGTAGTTAATGACTAGTAGTGAGCTGGGTAACCCATTTCAGAAGTTTGTGACTTTCTGGGGTTTAGGAACGATGCGCACGAACCGTATTACGCACGGAAACTTGCTCAATCGGAGCATACTTAGGCATGAAACAATGCGCAGCGAAAGATCACCGCCGGTTTTCAGAAAGCTCTGTAATTTGATTTGCTCTGATAGTGTAAAGTAAAGCATTAGAAGGCGCATATGCCTGGATAGTTTTTAGAGTTTACTGCTATATGGTATGGAAAACTAAAACTTTTGATCGATGGGTATCGATGGGTAATTTCGCAGTTCGACAGAAACACTCTTCGACAGACTAAAAATTTGACAGATTTTTCGCTCGAAATTTGACAGTATCGAAAGCTTTCACTCGAAATTCGACATTGTCGAAAGCCTGTTGAATTTCCATTGAAAAATTTCAGAAAGACATAAAAGAGTACTGACGTAAAAGCGCAGCTCCGTAGGTAGGAGTGGGCATGAGAGTGAGTTACCAGACCGCGTTCAATGTCCAGCCACTAAGCCCCGAAGACTACTAATGGTTTTTTTCCTAGAGCTATAGTGAAATTTTTCGCATGAAATTTGACAGTGTCGAAAATTTTTACTCGAAACTGGACAGGCTCTCGATACTGTCGAATTTCGAGCGAAAACGCCGACAGTGTCGAAAACTGTCTGTCAAAAAGTAGAACTGTCGAACGGCCACTAAACCATACCGATGTGACATCTACGCGATAAAAAATGTTTTTCTCAATAGCCTTTCAACTTTCTGAGAAACGCTTTTCACCGTTGGATCGAGCAGATCATTGTACATCTGTAAGTATGGTGTAAGGAATGGTGTAAGTCCATAACGCTGAAACTCGCAGTATAAAAGAATTGATTTTTTCCATGGCTGCATCAATCTATGTTCTTGAATTCGTTTTGAAGAACGAGCATTGCCACGAGATTCAGGAAGGGTGACTACGTATGTTTCATGCGTTTTCAATGTCTCTGGAAGTCACCAGATACCAGTTGTGGATCTTGAAAGAAATTGGAGAGCATCGAAAAAGAAGCTGAGTCGTTGAAAATCACGGTCTCGCCTGCCACTCGTTCTGTAGGAAACACTTTGGGCTATCTATACCATGGAAAAAATCAACATCGGAGGATATAAGCGTATGCAAAAACCAGGCTTCCAGGTAAGGTTTGCCATGGCAAGCCTTTCGATGCAAAGTCTACGAGACCGTCGTTCGTAGACCGTACGATGGATTTTGATTTCCAAACAGTCCAATCGATAGCCCGAACCGAGATCTACAATTCTAGGCCAGTCTTAACTCTCTCTCATGGTTCAGGATCTATAAGCATTTTTCCGCGAGTCTCAATTTCAACCATTGGCGACGGTTGACGTTGGATGATCTTAAAATGGATCATAATAGGGGTAATTGGCCACACTGAGTCGAGTGGTGTTGTTTATTTAGTTTCAAACCGACCTAAAGTCATTATATCAAGATTTTCAAATTAAAGCTTTCTATCGCTATGTATAGAGCGGATATTTCGAAAATCTTGACATAGTGAGTGTAGGTCGGTTCGAAACTAACAATAAACATCACCACTCGACTCAGTGTGACCGAGTACCCCTATCATGACTCATTTTAGGATCACCCAAGGTCAATTGGTCGAAATCGGACGGGACAGGACGAAAATTTCCACGTGTAGAAAGATATTTTTATCCTGTGCACGCAGTAAGCGAATGGGGACGAGGTTACGAATCGAGTTTCGTGATCAACCAGGTGAAATATAACAAGTCGAGTGACCGGCACATGATAACTTTATTTTGAAACTAAATATGAGATGAGACAAAAACCTCATCCCATGGCAAATCCGTCTGTTGTATTATTGAATTTTTAGATTCATTTATGAACTAACGAGGGAACCGTGCCACGGGATCCATCCCGGTTTCGATCATATTTTGCTGATATGCAGAGTCTATTACTCTGAGAAAAACCCTAAAAAGATTTGGGCCCATGTTGCTTCATTCAAGAGTTACTGAAATTGTTTGATTTCGACGAGGAGTGTGATCCTTAACATTAAATTTTTAAAAACTCAGTCTTAAGCTCTCAAGTTAAGAGCTCAATTTTTTTTCTCATTTCAGCCTAGTCATCTACTAATAATCTAATTTAGAACGGGCTGTCTCATTTTGGCCGATGCATGGATAAACTGAATTCCACGAGAGAGCACCAAGCCCGAAGTTCAGTTTTTGACTCTTAGAGCATTCTCAATCACATGCTAATCAGACGTTGTACAACTTATTATTGGTATTACCGTGTTAATGTAAAGTTACAGACGTTTAGCAAGTTTTAATAGTCTGTATAAAAATATTTTGGCGAAAAGTTTCTTCAAAACTAAAACTTGCGTTTTTAGCTCTACAAGTCTAAAATAAGACCAGAACAAGTAAGAATAACTCTGTGGTGTAGGTCCGGTAGTGTAATGGTTAATATGCACGTCTTCTAAACATACGGTAGTGAACTCAAATCTCACCTGGACCGGTATTTCCTTTTTATTTTGTGTCTTATTATAAGACACTTTGATGCGACTTATAGTAAGACACAATTCGGATCAGAAAAAGATGCTTTAATGTGTTTGACTGGGAGACACATTGAAGCGTCTACCCTCATAAGACACATATAATGTCTTCCAGTAAGGCGCATTAAAGCATCTTTTTCTGATCCGAATTGTGTGTTTTACTATAAATCGCATTATTTTTAGAGTGTAAGATTTCTAAAATTGAAAAACTTCGTTTTCGAGACGTTTTTCATGTCCTATAGCTCGTAGGAAAGGTCTCTAAAAACTTTCACAACCATTATCTCTGCGGAATGACCTTTAGTACCTTTGATAAAGCTTTTAACTCTAACTAAATTTAAGGGGGTCGTAATGTGGCACAATGAAAAACTGAGTTTTCTGAAAAACTGGTGAATGGGAATATTTAAAAACTTGAAACAAAAAGGAAAAGGTGCTCCATTGCGTTTCCAATCAGTTCCGAAAATACGAAGTCCTAGCGACTTTTAGTTTTATTTCACAGCATTTCTACGGAAAGCCCAAAAGAGGGAAGGGGTACCCTTAAGCTTAGTATCAAATGTTTTTATGCCATCAGATATAGCACGTTTTGAAGTATATTTAGCACTATTTCAATCGATGACAAGTCGACTTTCGTTTTTTCACCTAATGTTCCCTAGCTGAACACTGTACGAGAGATGTAGCAGAGTTGCAACCGGTCTAAGAGGCTGGATCCAGCCGGTCAGTCCAAAAATCGATTTAGACCGGTGAAAAACCGATAAAAGACCTGCCGGTTTCGAAAAATTCTCTAGGCTCATTAAAAAACGGCAAAAGAACGGTCGGTTTTGAAAAACATTAGACCGGTGAAAAAACGGCAGGGAGCCGGCCAGTTTTCAGAGATTTTCTAGACGGACAAGGGAGTAGAAAAGCTCATTCTTTTTTAGTGAAGAAGAGAAAAATTCTAAGAATTTCAAAACCGGAAGAAATCCGGTCAGCCACTGGTTGGTTTGAAAATCTTTCTAGACCGGCAAAAGACCGATGGAGAGCGACCGGTCTAAACTTTGACACCGGAACGGACCGGCCGGTCTGCCGGTCCCCGTTACAACTCTGAGACGTTGAACTGATGTCCAGTAGTGAGACACAGCTAGACAGACATGACGACTCAACTTAACGCGACTGAGAGATGTAGAATCGAGAAGACTTTATTTTACCGTGGAAATTTTTGTTATGTTCTTTTCAAGTATTGTCAGACATAGCCTTTCTGTACATGAACATTTTCTCACTTCTGTTTGAAATGATAGTTCAGGAAGGCACGAAGCACGAGAGATAAAGAATGTTCTTCCGGTTTTCTCGCATATGAAGTTGTGTCTCGCATGAAAAATTTGACGTGGAACATCAGAAAAATGAATTCACTTCCTATAAACACACTTCAAGAAAATCCTCCGAAAAATATTTATACAGATAAAGTTTTTCTGGATTTTGATATCAGATATTCTAGGCGATATGGCCCTCCATGTATGTCGAAGTTAAACTCTTTCGTACTAAGATTAACAGAGGTGGGAGGAGCCGCTTCACGTGGTCTAGTTTTATCCCATTGTTGAAAGCTCATGGCAACTCGACCTAATCGCCGTCCAATGAAGTAGACCCACGTTGTGAAAAAATGTTATTTTTGTGTGTTATATAACCGATCTTTTCTTTTGTAGATCGTTCCTGTCAGCCGATGGAACAATACGTGCCAAGGCATATGTCAAGAATCAAAAAGGCAGTTAATGGTATATTACAAAATCTATTTCCACCACCTTCGACCATAACTACACAAACATCACTAACAGAACAAAATAAGAGACCACTAATTATGATTAGTTATTCACATGCCAATGCACAATTTTGTAAACAATTAGTTAATGAATTTAAGAAACATGATAAACAACTTGATATATGGGTTGATTTTATGTATTCTCACTTCATAGATATATGGGAAGAAATTGCAAGTGCTATTGAGAAAGCAGATATTGTACTGTTTCTTCTGTCAAAAGATTATTTCGACAGTAAATCTTGTCGACAAGAAGTAGCGTATGCAACAGACACATTAAGGAAACGATTCATACCAATATATATTGACCAGGGTTATCAATGTGGCGGATGGTTAGGAATAAGAATAGCTGGCTTAAAATATATTCGTTTTGGCGATGGTGAAGAAAAATTTAAAAATTCATTTCGTGATCTGTTGAATACAATTTTAGGTGGTAATATAAAATTGCAAAATACAATAACAAAACATAATGGCAGCACTCATTCGAGTTTGAATACCTGTGAACCTAAAAATATCTACACTAAACCAGTTCATGGATGGACAACAAGAGATATTGCCAACTGGTTTGATGATAATCGTATATTGTATCAATTGTATGAACTCTACCAGTTCCAGGATGGAAATGCATTGTTGCTTTACGCTAAATGTATAAATTCTTTATCCTGGGCAGACGAATATCAAGAGGTACAAGAAAGATTTTCTAAAAAATATAATAATGAACAAACTTTGAGTCAAAAACAGTTTATTGCTTTCGTTAATGCATTAGTTCGTCTATATACAGACACACAGCGTCGGAAAACTCAACTATAGAAAAGATTTCGTCATGTTATAGCATTACTAAGACTCTCTCTCCCTCTCTCCCCCTGTGCTGCTGAGTAGAGGATAAACTGCTGCATTGATACTTTCAACCATTTTGTATTCTATTTCACCTAATAATGGACTACTTTTTCAGTGCATGACGCAGGAAGCCGGCAAGTTAATACCTTCTGACTGGTGATATATATACTCTTTTCTTTTTGATTATCCCGATCTTATCTAGACCGTAACTGTGCGTTAGAACTGCTAATGCACCTATACGGGATAATTTTTTCATTATGTAATTTTTCGTTAATTTTGCGTAGTCACCAAGCGATACTAATAACACTAGCTAATAAGAAATAATAATGATAATAATATGTAGTTATTTTTGCTCGTGAAAATGAATAAAAAATATTCGACTATAAAGCTGTGTTTTTTAAAGTTTTTTTCTGTGACTAATTGAGTTCAAAGACAAAAAGGATTTAGAAACACCGAGAAATCCCTTGTGGTTTTCTTTTATTGTGATCACTGAAGCTATGTTTTTTACAATCGCGCAACGCTACCATATATCTGATAATTCGATTCATAAGCGATTTGACGATTAATAAATAAATTATTTACAGTAAAATATTAAATTAACGTTTTTAGATTTATATGCACATCGGTTTTAAAGCTATTTATCTTTCTTTTTATTATATGTTATTAGTTATGTCAATATTTCGCTTTATAATCACCAATTTAGTATCCATTGATGAAACTTCTCTTGTGCAGTATTGCTCTGCGTATCACATGTACTCCTTAGAGATAGACATGAGCTCTATCGAAAACTTGAACATTTTCATTCAAACTCGATTTTACTACATATTCATCAACATGTAATCTGACGTGACTTATTTGTTTGAAATTTGTTCCACAACTGGTTTCTACCCACACGCTGTAACGATCAACAATATTCGCATCCTACATTGCAAAAAGCGAGATAGCTTCTGTCTAGTTGGAACTCTCGTTCGATGTTGATTATCCAGCTAGTTTGGTTCGCTCTCATTCAACGGTTTATGGAACAGACTCTTCATATCTGCAGTAAAACGCTAATATCTTACATATGGCCATTTACCTTCTGAAAATTGTGTGTCTGTGCATAACCAACTCATAGCTAAGTCCAGAAACATTATGTTGTTTTGAAACCTGAACACACACTTTGCACCCCTAATATAAGCGCTAAATAATATGTGGCGGAGAAAATCAAGCAACATTTGGCCGTTCTCGGTGTAATAACTGAAAAATCTGACCGCACAGAGGTATCTAATCAACTTTTAGACAAGTTCTTCCTGTGATATCTGTTAGTAAGGGCTCTAAAAGCCATTGCAGAAAAAATAGAGTACGATAAAGCAACTTTGGTTGGAGTTTCTAGATTAGATCACTGTGAAAAGACAGTATGATATGAGATGATAAAAATAATTTCAAGATTGTGCTCAGTGTCTTCGGAAGTAACCAGCACAAAACACATGGAAAAATAATTTCTATGTTTTTTTTCCATTATTTACTTATTTATTTTGATTTATCTTTTTTATTTAAACTAATTTCTGCTCATTCATCTTTTTACTAAAAGACAATCAACACGTATCTTTTTCCTCTTGTCTATATACCTGCAAGTATATACATACAGTCGTTTGACTGTATGTACATTCTTTGTTCTTTCTACATGTGAGTAGCACATTATATATTTTTAAAAAAGAATTTGAGGTTAAAAAATGAGGCATAATCAAGCATTAAATCATCATTACCATCGTAATCAATTAAGAGAACGATTATTATCACAACTGAGGGACATTGATTGTTTCTTATCATGACGAACGGACGTTAGTTTTGTCTTCTTACACAACTGTCTAGTATTTTTTATCACAAATAAATTATATGAGTCATGGATAATAACAAATTAAAAAGAAACAATATTGCAATACGTGACAAATTAAGTAAGAAATTAAATAACTCATCCAATCCAATGTCTTCTACTCCTGCTTCCGTCGATGATTAACTAGCTTCCACCGTCAAGCAAACAATTTTGTCTACTGAGTTCTTTCCCTAGTGAAAAACTTACTCAAATCTTACTAAGATCTTAGAAAAATCTTTTTAAGATCTTAGTAAGATTTAGCTTACATTTGTCT
>CAJNOQ010008535.1:0-11110 GCA_905250885.1 Didymodactylos carnosus | reverse complement strand
GCTGCAACTTTCCTCCCTTATCTGCGCCTACTACCATAATTCATCCTTTAAAATTTTAAGAGTACTGTTTTTAGTTTAAATTTTTATATTGAATTTAAAGAACGATAACGATATTATGGTAGTAGGCGCAGATAAGGGAGGAAAGTTGCAGCGCTAGCTGTAGAAGAATATAAGACGAAGATTAAAGCAAAACTAGACACCAATACGTATGATATTGTTAGATCTAAGCCAGATCCGGCTAAGAAAGTACATGAAGAGCTAAGTGAATTAGTGAAATGTTTGAAAAAAGTAAACGCTATTTCAAATCGTCAAGGAAAGATATTTTTAAAACAAAAGAGGTTACCCATTGTAAAAGTACACAAGGAAGGTTATCCTGTAAGACTGTTAATGGTCATGAGAAATACTATTGGTTCAGAACTAGCAAAGTTTATGACAAGAACTTTAACTAAAAATAGCAATAAAATTAGATCTATTAAGAACACAAATGATTTTATTTCGAAATTAAGTAAAATTGAGGCGAATAAAAATAGAACACTAGCCAGTTTAGATATTGTAGATTTGTTTACATCGATCGATAAAGGTAAAGCTATGTGAATATTAGGAGATGTTTTAGAGAATAATGACTGTTCGAAGGAGGACACAAGTTACGGAAAGAGAATATTTTGAAGTTATTATTTTGATATTTATAGCAAGAAACATAAAAACGAGAATGTTAAGGAAGGAGAGAGCCAAAGTAAAAAGGAGAATAAGGAGAAAGTTAAGAATACAGTGTTAAGAACAGAAAATCCCAGATATAATCTGAGAATCAAAGAAAAAGTTCACTATTCTAAATTTTATTAAAAATTAAATAAGGAATAATTCGTTTTCTATGGTATAACTTTAAAGTGTTGTTACTAAGTTAGATTTTAGTTGTTCTAATCTTTGTTTGTTCTATAGCATGTTGTTCTATATTGTCACCTACTGATGAAGATTTTCATTAATCGAAACGTTTAGTTAAGCAATATAAATAAACTAAAGGGGTGGACACATTAGAAGATCCGGGGTCTTCTATTCTGTCCGATCGTTCAACGTTTCTAGGGGAGTCTTGTATTATATCCCTCTAAGACTTCCCGGTTTTCGCTATTTCTTCGAAGCAAGCCCATTTTCTCCAACTTTTTTGTTAGTAATTATGTTTATTCCATTTTTTTCCTTCAGTCCACTGGCTCACAAATCTGCAAACAAAACACATCCATTTTTTTACAAAACTGAAAATACAGTTAAAAAAACCAAACTTTTTCTTTATATGGCACAAAATACACATCAAATTTCTATTTTATTTTTCTGTCGTATAATAAGAAAAAAGGATAAAAGCGTAGAAAACACAAAAATTGCTTTATTTGTTTCCTACATATCTTTTAAAAACTGTTGTTTATTTGTATCTTTTGTTACAACGAGTTTTAAATGTTCAAGTGGGGCTGAATCATTTTTATCGAGGTATACTTGCGGTAAACATGAGGAGCGCATATCAGTGACATAATTCTTATCTGTGCGCGTCGACTTTGTGAATTTATAAGTCCTATATCTTGAGTAAATTAGATTACTGTAGTGTGGCTTATGATAGCCAGTTGTATAGTTCTGTTCTTGATGAGGTGAAAGGTTAGCAGCAAGACTTATTTGTAAAAATTTAGCGGCTCAGTTAGTGAGTTAATCGATAAGTTAAAACTTTAGGATTTAAAATAATTATCGTCACTTTTCAATCTTCTGCGTCCACTCATTCTACCTTTAGAGGAACGCCGGTCAAGTCGTCTTAACTCTGATAGACAGAACACGCGCCAAGTTAAGACAGTCACTGTAACTGGGTGGAACACTTTACCAGAGAGTGTGGTGTCTTGTCATACTGTGAGACATTTCAAAAGAGCTCTTAGAACACATTTACAAAAAGAATTTAAGGATAATCGTTAATATGTACGACAAGTAGTAGATAAAACAACTCTCATTGTCATTCTCTTTTGACACAACATATCCAGTCCTAATTGTGATTCTGCAACGTAAATCAGTTTGACATGGACAAAATGACGATCAAAGAAAGGACATTTTCGCATTCGCAGCGGAAGTGTGCTTTTTGATGTAAAAAGGAGCCTGTATCACGGAACCTGACAAGTAGATTCAACTTTTCATATAAATACAGATAATAAATGTTGCTGCTATCATTCTGTTTAAGATGAATAAAAACAGGATCTGAATAATATCATGGATAAATATTTCATTTCAAATGCATAGAAACTATTAAACAAAACTAGTTGATTTAGTTGATTACAAATTCTCCAACTATCGTTAGAAGACAACGCTTTGAAAAAAAACAATGTTTGTTACTTTTTTATGACAACCAAACCATTACTTATTCATCAAGTTCCTTGTGGAGTATCTATTGATGCTACCTATTATCGTGGTGAATGTTTGAAATAGTTGTTAAACAGGTTATTGAAAAACTGATCATCATCAGGCACAAGCGGTATCAAGCTTCATCATGACAATGCAAGACCACATATAACAGATGTCTTTATTAATTATCTCCAAGAAAAAAAATCAAACTTATGGCTCATCCAACATACTCGCCTAACCTTACTCCATCAGACTTTTGGTTGTTCAGCTATCTTAAAGACAGACTTGGAACTTATCCGAATGCAACAAGTTTGGCAAAAGCGATAACCAAGAAGCTAGACATGGGCGAGTCCGGATTGGAAGAATTTTTGACGGACTCGCACTCGGACTTGAGTTTTTGTCTTTCGAGTCCGATCTAATCAACTAGTTAACACCAATGAACAGAGAAAAATGAAAAGCGAAATAATAACACCTTTTGTTTCACAAGAATTTGAAAATTTTGTTCGGCAGACGCACATGCAAAGTAACCTTATTTTCGAAAAATCAAATATCTACCAGGGTTCAGTAAATTAAGAAAGAGAAATAAACCACCGTCATCAAAAAAGAATCTAAAAGATTACCCCCCAATAAACAATTGAAACAGAATAAAACTCTAAAATGCTTGATATTATTTGGTAACGGTTATGATGAGACTGATGTGAGAGATATAGCTAATGGACTAAATGATAATAATTCAATTGTTGAATTTATTTATTTGAATGTACATGTTTCAATTATTTGTGAAACTTTAGAACAGAATAACACTGGAAAAACTTAATTTGAGCAAGCAAAATGTTATAAGCAAAGTGCAAAAAGAATGCAAATTTGACGATAAAAGCTGCAAAATGCGAGTACATTTCCTTATTTCTTACTATCTGTTACAAAAATATTAATTCTCTCAACAATGAAGGACTATTTTAAAAAGCTCATGCGTAACTTTTTACATGCCTATATGGCGAGCATAACAATATAAAAATTTTGGTTTCATCTCAAATTTAAAGAGACTTAACGCTTTTACCGTTACATGAACAGGATTTGGCTATTGGTGAAAACTAAAATTGTTCAGGTCATGTCATACTTGAACTGCATCGAAAGGATATTTTTCCAATTCAGTTTTTCACGTAGAACAAGAATAAACTGCTTTCAACGTTTTCAAACACAATATCCAGAGATCCATGTTCGTTTTTAAAAATAACTCGTTCTTTTAAATTTAAAAGTTTTGAGTTTCTTGAAATTTTTCCATCTTGGAGATCTAATTCAAAACTTTGAACCATACATATTCTTGTTCAGCTGGACGAGCTCTATCCAACCATGTATAAATATTGCACAAATAAATTTCTTTGAATTTCCGTCGCGTTAACATTTAAAAAAGTATTATATTAAAAAAACTGTAACAGAACTAGTATGAACTAATACTATGGATAAAATAACACAATAGGAAAACGAAAAACTGTATCGTCTCATTTTATGGATTATTATAGGAGTAACGAAGAAGAGCTACAAAGAAATACGGTTCCTGCAAATGCAGCTAAATACATTAGAGATGTGTTAGGCACCTGAGTTGGAGGCTTTGCGTCCTGTCCTATCAATGCCCTAAAATGCAATCAAAAGCCAGGTTTTTCGCAAAAAAGACGCAAAGGACGGGGGACGATAAGAGCCAAAATTGGCCTCCTCTCAAACCAGTCTTATGTTAACTCATCCGATGCAGTTTTTGTCGGCGATTAACCCGAACACATTTTTACACCTTAACAATCCTTTTCCGCGCTTCCAGAAACATTATAGCAAAAAATACTCTTCCCTCGTTAATTACTCTTTACGCACAGTATTTTCATCATTCCACCTCTTTCACTTAGAGCAAATGTCAATTATTATACACCGTTCGATAGAGAATTTCACGGGATAAAAAAATGATATATAGGATAGACTACCTAGCTACATTTTCTTGTGACTAAGGTTCGGAATTCTCGGTAGTATTTTGGCAAACCAGTAGATCAACGTCGTTCATTTTTTTAATAATGACGTATTTTCTGGTTAACCACTCCACCTTATGTACCGTTCGACAGAGAATTTCACGGGATACAAAATGAGCTAGAGCGCATTATTTCAAAGACATCTTAAATACAAATGTTGGCATGTATCATTCACTATGTAAATGGTTGACGGCATACTTTTAAAAGCAACTAATGTGTTTCAATTTGAAGCACGTAAATTCTGCATCTTTCTATATCATAAACATTTCGGCTCCCATTTCGTGTACATCACTGTATCTCATTCACCATTCCACAACAGGTCAAAATTACTGGATCCCTTGGGTATCTTGCCCTAAATCTGCGAAAATTTGCATATGAAACAATACGTTATATCTCTTTCCGTAGCACTTTGGATTCTGCATCTTTCTACATACAAACTATGCTAAATCTTTGTCTATAGAAGAAACTATAATCATTTTGTGCCGCTATAGGACAAAAATCGAGATACCCGTCAACTACAATACATGTACGAAGGCATACTTTTGAAATGATGCGCACTAGCTCATTTTTATGCGCGGAAGAGGATTGTTAAGGTGTAAAAGTGTGTTCGGGTTAATCGTTGCTGCATCGGATGAGTTAACATAAGACTGATATGGGAGGCGGCTGATTTTGGCTCTTATCGTCCGGCGTCCTTTTAGCGTCCTGGTTTTTTTCTGGCCTAGCCTGACTTAGTGCTGTCGTGCAGACTTTGAGTCCCGGATCTGATTCGATCTGCAGGGAAGACTGGGCTGGGGTAGGTCAAATATGCCTTACGCATCTCTAATGAACGTCCGCGGCGAAGCATTTAATGATGCATCGTAAGACGGGGGAACAGAGTGTACTGTAGGAAGACCATATATCATTGATTCTTTTAGAACTCAAGTATTGTTCTGTCAACAATGTAACTCCAAATATATTTCAAATAGCTCAGAAATCTAGAAACCTGCTCGCAATGAAGACACCATTTTCTGTCATCTGTCTTATAATTATTTAACAAGGCTATTTAATTCCTGTTGAGGATCATCCACTGTTCGTTTCGGCCCTATAAACCAATATCTGGCTGATAGCAACCAATAAACTGCCGCTATCAATGTAACGCCAGCAACCACGACAATTGCCCAGTTCATATTATCTACTGTCACCGGATAGTTTGTCGGGAAGAACATGAATATTGATGTAACAAAAAGCCATATTGAACTCAATGTTCCAGTCACAATACCACCGTATCTACCCAGATTAAACTGGCCTAATTTAAATGTTCGTCGTCCATATGTTATACGTAAAACAATTGGTATCAGGTACGAAACTTGCAAACCAATTGTTGTTATTGATAAGATAGCTGTAAAGGCTTTAGGAGACGCCAATTGTAATAGTATGAAGAGTGAATCAATAATAAAAATAAATAAAATATTGGCCAAGGGTGTTAACGTTCTTTGATAGATCCAACGTAAATAATGGCTACCAGGAAAAACTCCATCACGAGCCACTAAGAAAACCAAGAAGCAATTTTATAAGTACATCAGTCCATCAAGGCTCCACACAATTAAGGATCTCCTTTTCATCTATCACAATTTCCAATATACATGAATTTATGTTAAAATTCTTCTTCTTACTAGGAACCAGTCATTGCACGATAGCAGCGACCGAGCGTGTTCAGTTTTTTCAAAATTTAATCCTGATTTCGCCAATGTGTAGCCCTACTAAAGTTGAGTATATTCTGAAATTTTTAGCCTTTAGCGGTGTTTCGTTGATTGGGAATAAATTTTTTATCTCGATACATCACTCTATTCCACACGTTTTATGACCTTTTGTATGGTCGAAAAGTCATAAAAATTGTGGAATAGAGTGATGCGTCGAGATAAAAAATTTATTCCCGATCAATGAAACACCGGTAAAGGCTAAAAATTTCAGAATATACTCAACTTTAGTAGGGCTACAAATTGGAGAAATCAGAATTAAATTTTAGAAAATAATTGAGCAAACTGTAGTGCATTAGGTCGTCTCTCTCGCGCGATGGCTTCTAGGGGAATTTCGAAAGTCCTTGTTCAGTTATGAAAATGGTACGCAGGTGCTTTCACAGAAATGTCCACAATTTCATGAAAACTTTGCCAAAATTCTTAAGGTATAGCAGATCAATAAATCGTCATATGGGCAAAATGAGACTTATAAGAAATTCGGCTGAGTTTGCGAGAATCACTGAAAACCTGGGGAGATTTTGGAAGTTACTATGCATTCAGAATAGGTCATCGACGTTTTGTGGGACAGCTTTGAAAATCTCAAAAGATTATTATATGTAATTTTTGTACGCTTCGTCATACAAAATTTCTTATCTCGACTTCTTCTATCGTGAAATCGTCGCCATCAGACATGAACGATAATGCTCATAATTATAAAAATATTTATAAAAACTAAAATTTCTACGATTTCGTGGACCAGAGCTCGTCCTCAGGATACTTAGGCTTGATGGGAAGATCGACTGGAAATTTTTCTCGCATAAGCTTTTTTCATTTGACAGATGAGAAAAAATTATTTTCACTTACTGGGAAGGGAGCATCTGTCTGGCCTCTCCCCGCTAGGAACAGCCCTGCCACGAGCATCTCACGGTTAAAAATTGATTGTATGCTCATCGCTGTAGATTGTTTTTCTATACATTTGTTCAGCGAAAAAACATTTACACTGAGTTATGGAGATTTTGGTAAAAAAATGACTCCCTAATTCCACCATAAGATCAATTCTTAAACGGGATTAGTTTTTCATCACTGGGAAAACTGACATAAGAATGGAAACACACCTCAGTTTTCAAAATTTCTAATGTGGTTATGTGTGACCAATTGTGATCTTGAAGGTTCCGAAATGCTTGATGAAGACTCAGCAGTTCCTTTCAAAAGATTCTAAAAATTTAATAGTTTTGTCAACTCAGCAGAAATTTTAGATAAAAAAGCAACAATTTCATCATAAATCAAAAAATATTCTTTTTCCCGTAATCCTGGTAGAACTTTAAATGTTCATCCCAATTTTGTAGCATTTTCCTTTAAGTGCCTTTTTATCACAGAAACTCTGAACGACAAGTTTGAATCTTACTTGCAAAGCCTATTCGACTTGTAACAGTTATTGATGATGCTCCAGCAAAATAAATATTAATTAACAATAATACTGTTAACGCTAATGCACCGAGTTTCGGTACACTTAATTCATAGACTTGAACAGCTAAATTTTCGTTATATGAATGCTCAACGAAATATTTTACACTTGGTGTAATAGCAAACAAGAGAGTGAATAAATAAATAAATCCAATAATACCAGCACATATTGTTGTACCAATTATTCCCAATGGTGCTGCTTTAGCAGCTCCACGAGTTTCTTCGGATAAATGTGCTGAAGCTAAAAAACAAGAAAATGGCAGTCAGCAATTGTCTAAATAAAAAGAAAGCTTTTTTCTTTCGGTACGTTTCGTTTCTTACCCTCATATCCGGAAAATGAAAATAACGTAAATAAAATTCCGATACAACAGACATAACCAAAACTAAAGCCGGTTGAATTATAAGTTGTAAAAAATATATCATGTAAAGAAGCATGATTTTTAGCCATTGCCAATATTGTAATGATAATTGTAATTACACTCGATACTTGAAGCACAGCAGCTATATTATTCAACCAACCTTGTTGATCAATTCGAAGAGCCTAAAACAAAAGATTACGAAATAACAAGAAATACGGCATACGTTCTACTCACATTCTGTAATGCCCAAATAGCTAACATACCAATACCAATAGCCACTTGTATATTTATACTCAGTCCTGTCCGATGTTCACCTTTATCAAGCAGTTGGTCAGTTGTTGAATTTGTTTCACCGTTTAAAATGACAGCTGCATTCAAGATACTGGCAAACCCACTTGAGAATGCAGCATCACCTTAAATGTAAAACATTTTTAACGAGGATCTGTTGAAAATCATTTTTTCGATTCTTTTGCTTTAAAATTATATATTTTAGGGAATTTTATTAAAAAATGTAAATCAGCAAGTGTCAAAAAGCCCACTTTGCATATTTGTTTTTCCAAAATGCTCCACGCGACCAAACGCTTCGTTACAAATGAAGAGAATTCCGAGAAGGAATGTCCAGGTTGTGGAAAATTTAGAGATATCTTGAATTTGGTCGCAGATAAAATTCATATGTTTTATCTCAATAAGATTTTACAGATACTTATGAGCTTAGGAGACCATTTTCAGTTGATTGGCAACGAGAAATAGACGTGTCTTTCTTCGGATCCCTTCTGGTGTGGGAGGGAAAATGCTATAAAGAGTCCGAAAAGCTCGAAAAGACTAAAACAAAATTGAGAAATGGTAAAAAGAACTGGATGGCGCTTCAATAAAGTACGGTAAAGATGCATAAAAGAAGGACTGTTACCTGCCGCATTTCCAAGAAAATTAAACCAGCCGCACATAAAAGAAGCAACTAAAACAGAAACAGATAAATTTTGTACGATACACACGATGTGGCACTTCACTACATACTTGGAGCATATCGAACTGGAGTCAACTGGCCTGCCCTGCAATAGTGTTTGTCACCGAATTACATCAATATTGTGCGCCAGCGACAAGACTTACTTCACCGTACAGATCTCGGTGAGCTGAATCGAATGGCGAAAACCACAAACCTCTCACTGTTGCAGAAAAAAAGTTATTGGTATTTTAGTCTACCAGCGGAAAATTAGATTTTTCACTGTTTTCCAGCCGATTTGACCTATATCGTAAAGCATCCACTGCCTAAAGGATATAACATATAACCTATAATGCAGTCTCAAATGGAAGATCGTGACGAGATATACAAAATCAAATGACAAAAAATTATACGACATCAGCGGATCTTAAGAAAAATATTTCTGGAAAACCAAACCTTCTATGACTTTCCGTTAAAAAACAAGACGGAAAATCCGAAACAAAGGGAAAATTTGGCATTCAGGTAAAACATTACAACGAAATTATACTCATAGTTTTAAAAATCCTATAGCTCAGCGGCAGAATATCGGAAAAACTTCGCTAATATCTCATTTTATAGAGAATTCAGCGGTCTATCCAATGACATAGTCAAGATCTTTCATAATCAGTTTTCAGCTAACTAGGTTTTCTAGAAAAACGGGTTTTTCAGAAATATTTTTCTCAAGATCCGCTAACGTCGTATAAGGTTTTTCATTTGATTTTGTATATCTCATCAGAATCTTTCATTTGAGACTACATTTCAGGTTATATGTTATATCCTTTAGGCAGTGGATGCTTTACGATATAGGTCAAATCGGCTGGAAAACAGTGAAAAATCTAATTTTCCGCTGGTAGACTAAAATACCAATAACTTTTTCTGCAACAGTGAGAGGTTTGTAATTTTCGCCATTCGATTCAGCTCACCGAGATCTGTACGGTGAGGTAGGTCTTGTCGTTGACGAAAATACTCTTGTATATCGTGGAAGATATCAGAGTACCGTATGGACTCAAAATTCGGAGTCCAGTCCAGTCTAGTCCAGTGTAGTCTGAGTCCATAAAAAATAGTTTTTTCAGTCCATGGACTCTGAAAAAGCAGTCCGGTCGAGTCAACAATACAAAAACAACCTGTTTTTCCTCGATTCAATCCAAAACTTTTTTCGACTCCAGATCAGTCCATGGTCTTGAAAGTTTGAGTCCATTCCAGTCCGAGTCCATGAACTCAGAAAATTTTCAGTTCAGTGTATACGGAGCTCTGGTAGGTACCATACGGATTGACCCGTAAGTAATTCATACTCACCAGTGATAAACTGATCCAGCCGACGGGTACGTTGAACAAATTTCCGCTAATGACAAGCAAATTAACACAGTAAAAAAGAATCCAATTATCCAACCCCAAATCATTACGGCACTCCCACCGACATTAAGACCATAATTAAATGAAATTGAGATCGATGTCAAAACAGAAACAGCGGTGAAACAAAATGAAAATGACATCAGTGCTGAGACACCTCTATATAACTCTTGTTTATAACCCATTTCACGCATTGACAGAATATCACTATCTGCATCATTTTCCTCATCGTTGGCTAGCATTTTAATGGAATATTGAATGATACTTTAATCTTTATTCTATACCAATGTTGGTATAGAATGAAAATAGAAAGAGGATGATTTAGACTTCATTTCAAAACAAGCTGAAGGACAAAGTCTTTTTTTCTTTTCTTATGGTAAATTTACTTATGCGTGACGCTTAAAATATACTTGCTATTATTTTTGATGTTTCTTTCGACCACGTTTTTAAGCTTATAAATAGGGAACGAACATGGGCAAAGAGCTTTAACACACAAGAAGGGAAATAAGCTTTTACAAGTATTTATGCGCTGAAAATTACAGTTATGAACTAGTGCATGTAAGTTACACTAGGAGCCGCAAAATCGACTATTCAGAAACTCTACCACGGAGATATAAAGCATCTTAACGCTTTCTAATGAAAACTGCACTTTAAGGTATTAATTTACCGTTCCGGAGATATTTCGATTCAAGAAAAGTCCGGACAGTTCAAACTGACCGTTGGACAGAAAGGAAAAAGAATTGTAGTTTTTTAATTTTTGAATAAGTACTTTTTCTTCGTACCAACTTTATTTTTATTATATTCCAAACGTTTCGATTGAGAGTTCAATCTTCATCAGTGGATACAAACATTAATTAAATTAATTAAAATTAC
>CAJNOQ010008534.1:0-11110 GCA_905250885.1 Didymodactylos carnosus | reverse complement strand
TACACTTTTGTTATACTGGTGACAATGGTGTACCGAATATACTACAAATGAACTTTTTGCAACTCTGGTTTGGTAGCCGACTGGAAAGGGTTAATTGAGAGGTTTTTTCCATCGACGTTTCGATTTTTAACTACGTCAAGAGTTTAACTTTAACTTTTAAGTCTGGGTTAACTGCGTCAAGGGTTACTCGTGAAAACTGTACTCACACGTCTGGAACATCCTAGTGCTGATATTGCAGGCAAAATAGATATACTTCACTTATCCTGTGGAAAAAAGATAATATCGACATTCTGAAATTATAATTTGAAATTCTATATCTTTTGAAATTCAGACAATGCTCACATTCTGGGATTTTGAGATTCTGAAACTTTTGAACGTTTGAAGTTCTAGAAGTTCTACATCTATGAAATTCATAGATTCTTAGATTCTTGGATTTCTGAAATTCTTGCAATTCTACACATTCTGAAATTCATAGAATGCTTACATTCTGAATTCTCAAACTTCTGAAATTTATGAACCATCGATATTTTGAAGTTCTCACTAGAAGTGAATGTCAAGAATTTGAGAGTGTGACTCATAAGCTATCATTATACTGTATGATGATAATTTGACAGCCCTCGACTTTGATATTCATATGTTTGTATTTTTTGAACACCAAGGCTTACACAGAGAAGTTTTTTGATATTCTAAAAGTCTGCTGTGAGCGCTTCAGCCGTCGTACAGATCTATCTAGTTTATTACACAGGTGCAAAGGCTGAAAACGATAGAAAAAATAGAAGTGAATCAGCGAAACGACTTGCAGACGAATTAGATTACCAAGCTCTAAAATTAAAGCAAGAGTTAAGTATAAATGGTGCAAAATTAAATCGTAATATATTCAAGGGGGAAACAGCTGATTTTGGGATTTTTTCGATTTTCGTCGATTTTCACGGGCTTTCATTGATTTTCACGGATTTTCAGCGATTTTTTCCGATTTTCGGTGATTTGTTTGGGAAATCAAGTAAAAAGACTGCGATAAATAGTGCAGAACCTCCTTTGTTTGTACAAAATAGTAATTAGACATAGTGGAAGTAAAGAAAAAAAGCAGGAGCGATTTTTAGAGATTTTTAACAATATTTAGCGGTTTTTAATGATTTTTTTGCGATTTTAACCGATTTTCGATTTAAACTGGTTTTTCAAGCTCAAAAATCAGCTGTTTCCTCCTTGAATATATTACCGGCATACAATTCATTAAAGGATAAAAATCTCAAGCGCCATTTCAAAAAAGAGAGTGTAAGAAGCCATTTAATGGAAGTTGGCTGGGTAAGGAGCAAAATAAATTGAAGTATTTTAATCGAAACTTAACTGGACATTGCCGTTCAGTTCGATACATCTGGTAATCCTACTTCGGAAGCTGAATATCAAGGGAAATTAGCTAAAGAGAAGGAGAAAATGTACCGTAATCAAAAACAATGACAAAACATTTATTTTAGGTAATTATAAACAAGTAACTGTTACTACCCAGGCACGAAAAGTTGGCCCTAAAACTCGTTAAATGTTTCATTTTAAACGAAGAAAAACGCGTTTCGGGATCGAGTCTGCAACTTCTGCATCGTTTCAGAATTTTCGTTAAGCCAAAGGTGAGACTTGACTACCCAGTGGACTTGATCCAAAAATAGTGAAAATCTGTAACAAAGGAAGTACAAAACTGATGATCTAAAATTGAAAACGAACGAAAAGACGATGATATTACTTCCATATTTCGATTGTGCTTCTATAGTAGGCTGACCGCAAAGCAAGACGGTGAATCATTAATTGCGTTTTTCAACCGTTAAAAACGCGTGAGAACGGAAAATGAAACAAACATTATGAAACGCGTTTCTGGCACGATTTAGGTGTTGCAGACTCGATCCCGAAACACGTTTTATTCCATTTTTAAGGATCAAAAAGTGCGTTAAAGATTTCATCTGCAACGCGTTACGAAACGCGTTCTAGAAAGTTTGAAAACGGTTTTTTTGTACGTTTTTAACGCAAATGTAACGTGTTCAAAAGACTGTTTTAACGCCTTTTTGAAAAACGCGTGAGAACTGGAAGTGAAACAAACGTTCTGAAGCGTGTTTACACGCGTAGTATCCCATAGAAAACGGGCCAAAAAGCGAGATTTTGGTCAGGCATTTTTTTGCTGTGTCTAACGATTTTTTTGGTCTGGGTACCACTATTCACATCTAAAGCTGGTTTTGTATCTATTTTGCGTAGAGCAGTTGATACTGGAAGAAGAAGATTTGAACAAGACTATGAGTTTGATGAAAAAAGGTAGCATACTGAACGTACCCAGGTACGAAGCGTTTTTACTTACTAATCATTTATATGCGATATTTATTCACTATGCTGCATCTTCATGTGTCTATTTGACATTCATATAGAATGAACATAGTGATACACAACGTCTACAACCAAATTTTACTGATATACAAGAGGTATTTTTACTATTATCATGATATGTTCGCATAGACCTCTGTGGTAATTTATTTTCTAGATGTCTTTCATTGTGTTTTAAGGCAGTACGTAAACGTGGGATAGCCATAGTGCATGATATGTACAAAAAAAAACCAAAAGAAGTAAAACATGGACAAGATTTTTCGGTCATCTCCTCTTATGCATCATCATCGAATGCCGTTTACAGAGCCTATTAGTCCATTAGATTTTCTTGAGGACGAATATTAATTTAGAAAGTATTAAAAACCTATATAAAACATAAATTATACAGAGACACACATACTCATTTTACTTGCCTATTCCAACCAGCTTTACTTTCGTATTTGAAGATCTAAAAATGTTGTTCTTCTTCATCATCCGGATATCTGATTGTTATTAATCTTTTATTATTTGAAACAAAATCTCAAGCAGCCATTTGGCCTTGATCTAGAGTGAAGACTGCACCAATGAAAAAACGTTTATAAAAAGAATAGTCAAGAACACGTTCTAAGAAAAAAAGAACACGTCCGAACGCATTCCACCTACCGTGTGATTGACCATATATAGCTGCGATCGGCACAACAATGGCAATGATAGCTATAACACCTACTACACTTAAAGCTATCAGCAAACATTTTTTGGTTAACCATCTGGATGAATAATCAGATAAAAAGAAAAATTTAGGCGGTGTATGACATAATAAAGAACGTACGTAGATTGTTGACTAGGTACTGTACGGAGTTGGCTTTGTTTTAAAGTTATGGCAGATGGTGATATACTTTTGCCTGACCTTGCCTACATAAAATAACGATGCATATTGAGAATAAAGCTGTGTTTACTTCACTTACAGTTTGGTGCGTCCCGTCACTTCTAGCTGAAGAATTGGTCGAGATCGGTGACTTTAAGATCTGATATTGTTGTTCGGGGGTAGTGGGTAGTGTACGTCACAATGGTGATGTATACTATACAGGAAAATGAGCGGCTCCTGCCCCACAATTCCAGGTTCGCTCTGACCCGGAGTGATAGTACCTGTAAGGGTCCCTTGCCTAGGGTCACAGGTGGTCTTTGGAAGCTGGCAAAAAGATGATGTTTGAGTTATGCGGAAGAACTGTCATAGTATGGTCAACAGATATCTCAAGCACGCAGATGGCAGATGAACTCATCTACAGGGTCAATGGCATACTGTAAAATAGAGCTTAGGAAGCGCTGTTCTCAAAATGGTCTGTACAGCTGGCGAGGAAAGCAACGGGAAACTACCTCGTCTTTTTTCCCTAGACAAGGCACATGAATGACAACAATTAGGAAAACAAACGCTAACGACGTTAACGGGACCTCTGGTTCAACCAGAGATGTCGCGTCCGGCAGAGGAAGTAACAAGGCTTCCAAGGTCGTCATCCGGCGAAACCCTTGCGAAACGCTGAAGATCGGTACCTGGAATGTGAGATCAATGTTGAAGAAGGAGAAGATTGAAAATGTTAAGACAGAGATGGCAAAAAATAACCTAAATGTGCTGGGATTAGCAGACGTGAGATAGAAGGAACAAGGTGATTTCTGGTTAGAGAAATACAGGATCATTCATTGTGGTAATGCAAAAGGAGGTGCAAATGGTGTGACTATTATATTAGATGAGAAAACAGGAAAGCGAGTCAAGAAAGTGGTTCAACACAGTGACAGACCCATACTAGTGAAAATAGAGGCGGAACCAGTGGATATCGTAATAGTACAAGTCTATATGCCTACTTCAGCAGGTGACGACGAAGAAGTGGATAAAGTTTATGAGCAAATTGATGAACTAGTTGCAATAGAAAAAGCCAGTGACTATTTAATAATCACGGGCGATTGGAACGCTGTAATTGGTGAAGGCGTTGATGGAAAGGAAGTTGGCAATTTTGGACTGGGAAAGAGAAATGAAAGAGGAGAGAAACTAGTAGAGTTCTGTAGAGAAAAGAAATTGATGGTGACAAACACCTGGTTTATGCAAGAAAAGAGAAGGAGATACACGTGGAAGAGCCCTGGCGGAAAAGATCGGTACCAATTGGATTACATTCTGGTAAATCAAAGATTCAGCAATAGCGCGAAGAAGTCATGTAGTTATCCAGGAGCAGATGTTAGCTCAGATCACAATTTGGTTATGATGAAAGTAAGAGTAAAATTAAAAGTACTCAAAAAGGCCTCGGTCCGTAGAAAATGGAATCTGGAGCAATTGAAGCATGATAGTGGCGGTTTTCGGAGGGACGGAAATCGATAAATGAAAACTGGAATTATTTGAAAGAGAGTATCATAGAAAGTGCAAAAGTAACCATAGGATATGACCCTAGGACAAGAATTAAGAAACCATGGATAACCGATGAAATGATAGGAAAAATGGAAGAGAGAAGGAAATGGAAAGGTATTAATACTGAAGATGGAAGAAAAATGTATCGAAAATTGAATAATGAGCTCCGGAGGATTACTGACAAGGCAAATGAGAATTGGTGGAAAAGGGAGTGCAACGAACTTGAGTTGCTTAACAAACAGGGCAAAGCAGACTTAGTATATTCGATGGTGAAGAAGCTGACAGGTAGCAAGAAAGTCCAAAGGAATATTCATACGATAAAGAATAAAGATGGCGCGCTACTAACAGATCCGAAGTTAGTGAGACAAAGATGGAAAGAGTATATTGAAGAGCTGTACGACAAAGATGGTAAGCCCACGGAGGAAGAGATATTTTTAGAAAGCGAAATGGATGTCGAAGTAGATAACGTAGGCCCTGGAATTCTGGAAGACGAAATTGAAGCAGCGATAAGTCAAATGAAAGACAAGAAAGCAGAAGGAATTGATGAAATACCGGCAGAACTGTTGAAGAAACTTGAAGGTAGTGCTAAAAAGGAATTGATACGAATATGTCAGGATATGTATGAAAAAGGAGAATGGCCAAGAGATTTCACCAAAGCAATAATTGTCACGATGGAAAAAAAGCCAAATGCAACAGAATATGCTGATCACAGAACACTTAGTCTGATTCCGCATGCTTCGAAGATAATGCTGAAAGTGCTGGCAAAAAGATTGGAAGCCAAAACACAATATTTCATTGGTAAAACACAGTTTGGTTTCAGAAGAGGATGCGAAACGAAAGAGGCAATCGGCGTCATGCGTATGCTCTACGAGAGATGCTTGGAACACGGCTTGGATGTTTTTATATGTTTCGTGGACTTTGAGAAAGCCTTTGATAGAGTAAACTGGAAGAAACTGATGGAAATATTGAAGAAGATTGGAGTTGATTGGAAAGATCGAAGGCTCATCAAGAATTTGTATCTAAATCAAGAAGCTATTGTAAGAGTGGCAGACGGAATGTCAGAACCGGCAGTAATTGGGCGTGGAGTAAGACAAGGCTGCCTGCTTTCGCCGTTACTATTTTCAATCTACGCTGAAATGATGATGATAGAAGCGATGGAAGATGTCAGTGCAGGAATCAAAGTTGGAGGTAAACTACTGAAAGACGTAAGGTTTGCAGACGAACAAGCAATGGTAGCCAGCTCAGAAGAAGATTTGCAGAAGTTGATGGACTCACTTGTTAAATCTAGTGAGAAGTTTGACATGAAGATTAATGTTAAGAAGACGAAGACGATGGTAATTTCAAGACAATGTGGTAAATTGGTTAACATTATTATTAATGGACAAACAGTAGAGCAAGTGACAAAATTCAGATATCTGGGAGCTTTAATTACTGAAGATGGAAAGATGTGCTGCTGAGATAAGAGCAAGAATTGCAATGGCAAAAGATGCTTTCAATAAACGCAGAGAACTACTCACGCGAAGAATGGACAGAAAGTTGAAGAAAAAGATTATTAAAGCGGTGGTGTGGAGTGTAGCACTTTATGGCTCTGAGACTTGGACGATAATATCGGACGAGATGAAACGATTGCAAGCTTTTGAGATTGGATATGGAGAAAAATGGAAAAGATAAGTTGGAAAGATAAGAGAACGAATGATCAAATTCTGGTGCAAGTGGGAGAAAAGAGAAAATTGCTAGGAGTGATAAAGAGAAGAAAGAAAATGTGGATTGGTCACATTCTAAGAGGAAATGGTCTTTTATTGGATGTAAAAGAAGGTAGAATCGAAGGAAAGCGGCCACAAGGAAGAAAAAGAAAAATGATGCTTGATGATTTGAAAGAAGGAGACATAAATGCCCACAAAGTGATGAAAGAATATGCTCAAGATCGATTATGTTGGAGAAATTAT
Source organism: Didymodactylos carnosus (assembly GCA_905250885.1). Classification (NCBI taxonomy): domain Eukaryota; kingdom Metazoa; phylum Rotifera; class Eurotatoria; order Philodinida; family Philodinidae; genus Didymodactylos; species Didymodactylos carnosus. The sequence continues at coordinate 4,435 of CAJNOQ010008534.1, read as the reverse complement.
ATGCCTGAAACCTGCCCTAGGGCAGAAAACCAATGATGATTGTTGTTCATGAGAAACAATCTGTCGTTTGATAGGGTGAGGAATATACGATTGATTTCGTTCACTACTTGATGGCATCGTTTATTTAGTGTGTTACTTCGACTTTGTACACCTATATTCATTCGTGTTTTGTAGAACTCCCTCACTATCTGCGCAAAAGACGGAGTAATTGTTTTATACCCCAAAACCGTTGGTTTTCAGGATAAATTTACCCCTTCCCCCCTCCGTGGAGGACATAACCTCTTAAAGTGACAGTCACAACGTCTTAAAAAGGCGCACTCAACTTCTTAACTTGACTAGATGTCTCAGTATTGGGAGTTCCACCTTTTAGCACATTCAAGTACTACCCTATCAAGATTTTCTTTTATGTTTTATACCACTGTATCGAATAAATAATGTTTGTATTTGTTTTGAGTAGGAGAAACTGCATACATTGAGTGTAAAAGGATTATAAAGTCAATATCAAAACAGAATACTGAAATGAAGTGAAATGGCTAAGGAGAGAAAATTTCAGCGTAAGTTCTATGGAAGATAGGTTAAGGGGGGGCTTACCTCCCCTCGACCCCCGATTTTTTTTCGGGCATCTTGTAGAGAATTTAAAACTGCATCTACCCTCCAATTTTTTCTGAGTTCGGCCGGGTTTTGACGGAGATACAGCCTTCACAATTCATGTGGCCCACATAAACCCCTTAGGGGTATTCACTATAGAAAAAATTTTCAAAGTCAGAATTTAAACCTTATTTGTATATGGTTTTATAGAGCATTCAAAGTTGTATATATCCTAAAATTTTCATAAAGATTGAATGCATAGTTTTTGAGAAAATGTTCGTTTACCGACTAAGTGGCCTTTCGCTTCTCCAATAGTATTTTTTTAAGCCTTGCACGCGATATCAGACATACTAATAGGTTGCATTCAAAATCCGTTCGGGCCAAAAGATGCGCCATAAAATTCTGGGTGTAGTGAGTGATTTAGATTTTTTCTTAGACAACATGTCGAAAGAAAAGCGCCCCCATAAAATACATGTGAAAATGGCAATGTATGAAAAATATGCTTTTTTTGTCTAGCGTCTTTTTTAGCGTATTTATCGCTTTTAAAGAAGTAGATCATTTTATACTATATGTCATTGGATAGACCATTTCATAAGCAATAAAATCATATATAAACTCATCAAAAAATACTACACCATCATAATAAAAAAAAACAATTATTTACCAATTATTTACTGATACTAAAATGTGCATCAATCTATTATTAAGTATACTACGAAAACTTTTCGAAAACTCTTTCTTTTTGCTTATAACTTGTACTTTTTGTTACAGAGATATTCTGTTGCGAGTCCAAGAGATTACTCTTAGTTACAGAAATCGAGTCAATAGGTGAATAAGGATGTATATATCGAAATCCAGCCTGCCCCATGATGCAAATTATCTATATTGTCTATACATCAGTATTTTTACTTTTTTATTTGTAAAATAATCGAATAAGCTAGGTGTCGCTCTTCTCGTTATGAATGGCTGATTTCAAATGCAATTTGAGTCCGTTGATAATTGTGTGAAATAGAACTTTAGTAATTATCAATAAGACATAATATAATTAAATATGTAGTTTGCTGTGCTCACCAGTAAAGTAGTGTAATTATTTTTCTCTACTTATTGATGATCAAGCAGTTTTACCGACTCATTAATAATGATTAACTGGAAAACATTTTAGCTTTCTTGTAGATTTATTGTTGATGGAAATCGATACAAGTTATGTGCTAAGTGGATCTTTATCTATAGATAGAGATCCATCTATTTTTTCTAGAAAACAGAAAACAAAAACATCAATGAATTTGAAGTCTAAATATAAAAAATCAACAATGTACAGGCGTTTCGGAAAGAAAAAAAGGAAACGTCTTGTTTACGGGAGATTTCGTAAAGAACAATCAATGAAAACAACGTCGTCAACAACGAAATTATTTCGTCATTGAAACAGTAAGGAAAAAGAGTTCCATAGCTAATGTCATTCATTCAATTTCATTGTCCTCAATGTATTATCTTCTTTATTATATACTTTTAGAGTTCCCGAAGCATCGAGTACGTCTAAAGCATCACAAATCTTCGATATGCAACACTTTCAACATACTCTAAATACAGCTCATGTTTGTTCCGATGGCCGATTAGAATTCTCAGCTGATGTATTACCATCGGTTGGATTATTTCATCAAAATGTTTTACGTTGTACGAAATGTAATACAGAAACACCCATGACGAATTTTCCAGTCATATATCCATTTGAATCAAAACAACAGGAACCTAATCAAAGATTAATTTTGGCTGCTGCAACAACAGGTGTTGGCTACCGTGCAATTAAAACAGTTATGTCCTCATTGCCTTTATCGATACAAAGTGAAAAATCATTTTTACATCAATTGCACAAGCATTATGATGGTTTGCATAATTTTACACAACAACATTTTGAACAAATCATTAAGAAAATCAAGTCTAGGAACAATCATAGAAGCGAGATTATGGATACAACCGTTTCTATTGATGGGACATGGAAACGTAGAGGACACATATCTAATTTTGGCATCGTTTACGTGATCGATGTTCAATCAGGTTTATGTATAGATTATGAAGTGCTGTCTTTATTTTGTGAAGCTTGTATTATGAAACAGTCAAAATTATCAAGAACTAAATTTCTCAAATGGTATAAGAAGCACAAGTCATTCTGTAACAAAAATTATGATGGAACATCAAAATCAATGGAAAAGGAAGGTACTAGAAGATTATTCGAAAGATCATTAGAAAAGGGTCTTCGATACAAGTATATGGTTTGTGACGGCATGCATCAGCATTTGAAGCAATTAAATATTATTATGTTGAACAATATCAACAACAAGAACAACAACGAATTTATCTAGGACAAGGTAGATTAGTCTTAATAAATGAATATCACTATAAACGATGCTAAATTTTGAAGGTACCGATCATTCGGAAAATGATGAATCTTCCGAAGGTGGTGTTCATTCGGAAGACGATGAATCTGCCGAAGGTAATGTTCATTCGGAAGATGGTGATTATTATGAAGGCGATCATCAATTACAAGATGATAGTGTACCTAGCAAATTGATAGTGGTAAAAGAAGATTGCATCAATCACGTTGGGAAGAGGGTAATGAAGTATTTACTCGATTTAAAACGAGATAAAACTCGACGAATATCAACCACAAAAGAAGCCTCAACAAGTTCTACATCGACAGCATCCAAGAAAGAATCAACAAAACAACAACTACTTGGTGATAACAAAAAATGGGGTAGTGGTGCCGGTCGTATGACGAACAACATGATGAAAAAGTTATCTAATAGTTATGGTCTTGCTATAAGACAAGTTAGTTCACTATCATCAGGTAAGAAATACAAAAAATATTATTAACAATTTATATTTTTGCGAGAAAACTTTGATTACTTATTTACATATATCTGTTTAGGTAAAGAACTCAACGAAGCATTAGATACTATGCAAAAAGCTTGTCTAGCTGCGTTTTATCATTATATAAAGACAAGTGATAATAATGAAGAAGAACAACACAAGTATTGTCCAAAAACAGATGACAGTTGGTGTTTTTATCAACAAACTAAAATGTCGAAAGATAAAAATAACAACGTAAAACAGAAAAAGAAACACGATTTTCTTGATCCAATCTTCCGAGAAATCCTGCAACCCATAATACTCAAATTAACGTGCAAATCATTACTACGTCGTTGTTTACGTGGAATAACTCAAAATTCAAACGAATCATTAAATTCTATCGTTTGGTAAGCATATATATAGTTGTTTTCTTTTTTGAGATTTCCTAATATACATTAGCCATTCTCTTCTTTTTTTATAGGAGCATATTGAGCAAATCGAAACATCACGAATTTCGATCCGTGAGAGGTAGTGCTGCTCCTGCAGCAATGCTTTTCAACTCTGGTAGCAGTATTTTGATTGATTACTTTAATGAATTTGACGTTAGCAAACCATTATTTGAGCATCTGATAACCAAAGATAGAAAAAGAATAAACAACTCGTCACACAATAGTGAACAACGACAAAAACGAATCGAACAAAAAGGTTCTGATAGGCAAAATGCAATAACAGCTAAACATGATTTAAAGGATTACAATCCTGGTGCTTTTGATTTGTGATACTTCTGTTTTTTCGATATTGAAATAAAAATGATCGTGTCCTAACACATTTTAATTGTAAAACAAAATTTGATTGATAATTGGCCACCATAACCTGGTATTTTTTGATGAGTTTATATATGATTTTATTGCTTATGAAATGGTCTATCCAATGACATATAGTATAAAATGATCTACTTCTTTAAAAGCGATAAATACGCTAAAAAAGACGCTAGACAAAAAAA
>CAJNOQ010008533.1:0-11111 GCA_905250885.1 Didymodactylos carnosus | reverse complement strand
AGCACGCACAAAAACACGAGCAAAAATAAATAAGTTTGGATGCTTACGTTTCGGTTGTCGAACCTTATGAATAATGTTTTGTGCAAAAAACATATAGGTATAGCAATTGCTTGTAACGGTTGAATTGCGTTCCATGTTTATCTAGATAACAATGAAATATTTGATATTGAGAAATGTGCTTTTAAGGTGAATGATTTAAGCAGGTATGCCGGTAATTCACAGTTACATCAAGGATTTTTTCCGCTTTTTTTGCATGGTTGGATAGAGCTCATCAAGTTGCATCGAAAAAACCCAATAAAGAGCTGAATTTCAAAATTTCAAAATTGAAACTGACCGCCAAATCCATGGAACAGGAGCAGAATCGTAAAATCCTACTGTCAAATTTGCAAATGTATCTAGTTTTTTCCATTGAAAGACTAAGCATTATTCTATTTTTTTTGATCCTGATTCCGAATAGGATATTTTTATTGCTCATAGTTGAGTGCTGATTGCGAAATTGAGAATTACGGGTAGAATTCTGACTTTTTCACGTCTCATTTAGAAAACATGAATTTTCTCAGCACCGAAACAAAATTTAAAGAAAGCTTCGCATACTGTGTTTCCTACAAGTACGTGGGGGTTACCGTTGGACTACTAGCAGGCGACAAAATTTGGCCGTAATAGAAGACCACCCTTTAGAACTCGACTTTAGGAACAAAATAGAAGGTCAGGTGGTCTTCTATTATAGAGGGGAGGTTTACTTTCTTTAAGGAATCTTTTCTTGAAAATCTTTAAACGTTCTTGTAATATTAGGTCACTTTTGCAGGTATGATCACATATAGAAACTTGTAAAATTTCGAAGAAAAAGTTTCTATCTATGGTCGTACGGAGACTTTTCAGTAAGAGAAAGTTAGTATGTGAGTAAATCTTCTTCTTTTATCGGTGTTAGTGCCGTAAACAAATAAATAGACAATCAAACAATTTCAATGAACATATTAACTACTAATCTGTGGCCTTGAATGGGTTATTACTAATTTGTGAGGAGCAGATGAGATTAATTTAGAATACTTTAGTTCGTGAACAGATGAGTGAGCCTCTAAAACAGAAAAAAAGACTAAATTAGATAATGTGATGGAGAATAAAAACGACAGTACCTAAAAGATAAAAATGCAAAATTATGAAAGATTAGTGAAAGAATAGTTAATGAACGACGATGTTTTCAAACTTTATCGCAATTTTTAATCGCGTGTTCTATTCGTAAACAAATGTTTTCTCTACAAAATGGCCGTTTTAAAAAAATGCTGCAACTCGTTTTTACGGAGATGTAAGCCATTTATTGTGAATTTTTGAAAAGTACGAAGAAAAACCGATGCATTCCTAGTCCAGAGTAAGCAAGAAGAAAAAAAATGACTATATCATACTCTCTTCGAACCATGCAGCAGCACACATTGTTTCGTTATAACGTTTTCGTTATAAAATTTCGAAGAAAAAGTTTCTATCTATGGTCGTACGGAGACTTTTCAGTAAGAGAAAGTTAGTATGTGAGTAAATCTTCTTCTTTTATCGGTGTTAGTGCCGTAAACAAATAAATAGACAATCAAACACTTTCAATGAACATATTAACTACTAATCTGTGGCCTTGAATGGGTTATTACTAATTTGTGAGGAGCAGATGAGATTAATTTTAAGAGTTTTATAACGTTTAATTCTTCAAGATGACAGCTGTTACAGAAGTGTAGAAGAGATTTGTGAAACTGGTGAAGAGAGACAAAGGCAGAAGAATACTTTAGTTCGTCAACAGATGAATAAGCCTCTAAAATAGGAAAAAAGGCTAAATTAGATAATGTGATGGAGAATAAAAACGACAGTACCTAAAAGATAAAAATGCAAAATTATGAAAGATTAAATGCACATACTAAGTTCCTCTTTCATACATTGGGTTAATCTTTCAGTAAGGCTATTTTCGTCTATCACCAAAGCCATAACTGTCTACTGACTAGAGTGCATCAATATGGCCCATTGTCTGCCTTCATGAACTACCCTAGAGATCAAATCTTATAGAATATGTGCAAGAATCATATATAAGGCAATCGATGGAAATGCGTAAGATATTGATAAGAATCTTATACAGAAGCTTTTTTTTTATTTGTTCAAGTTTAGTTGTTGGTCATGATAGGCAGAAACTTTGAATTCCATGTTTATTTTTTCTGTTGCAAGTTATTCTTATGTCTGAACTTTTATTATGTACCATGGTATGTTACCAAAATAAAAAGAAAAGAAAGAAAGAAAGAACAAGACAAAATACCATCTACGTATTTAAGTATATGTCAGGCTTTTTCCCCAAATTTCTTTGACTTTCAGCTGAAGAACACTCATGAAAAATGTGTCAGAATAGGTGCTAAAGGACTTCCTATTGCTACGTCATTTATTTGGTCATAGTGTCAATCGTCACGTGTTTTGTTTTCTTTGTTCAATTCTTTTCGTTAACTTAGCACAGAAAAATATTCTCTACACGTCTTGTACAGAATTCGACAGCGCTTTTTTTGGAAAAACAGTCCAGGTCTAAAAGACTGAGAAGATCATTCTTTACGCAACATCCAGTGATGGATACCCCGATCTCCATTCTGACTTATGAGAGTCTTCCATGTTTATCCCAAGAAGCATTATTACAGGTTTAGTTTGATATTTTTACTCAACCAAAATATTTTAGCTCAAGCGGATAGACTTTATCAGCTATCGAGGAACGTTTTGCACGTCGAGAACCGGCTTTTATGTATTCTCAAGCAAACATCACCTATGGGAAAAGGCTAGATATATTTCGTCTGTAATCAGACGCAATAAATTCACACGGGTAATCAGCTGCTAACATCTTCCAACACAAATTGGCAATATTTTCAACCAAACGATTTTCAAGGACAAGAAGTAACGGTGTTTATAACACCGAGATTCTCTACCGAACAAAACAAGTAATATCGTTCTTTGTGGTTCATCGAGTGATGCGGCAGAGACGTTACCTCTGAGAGAATATTAGTTGTCCGGCACTGAATTGAAGTAGTGGTAGTAGGTTGTTTTTCAATTTCTTTATAGAAACTTCGTTTTTTCACGGTTCTGGAGCCAGTCTTGCGTTGCATCGCGTTAAAAACGCGTTTTTCATTCATTACTTGTTATAGAAATGCCTACTGTACATGGACTGTCAGGTCGCACAAGATACGATTTGCCCCAACTCAATGCCTTGTAAGTATAAACCCCATAAAATTTGATTTTTCCAGTTTTTATGACTTTTTCAGCTTGCTGAAAATGATACGATACTACTTTATGATTACAATTCCAAGGTAAATTTGCATACTGAGTTCGATGCTCATGTTGAAAGTACTCAATATATATCATTTTCAGAAAGCTGAAAAACTTTGGTTTATATCAGCAACTGATATAAACTTTTTTTTCATATAACATTTTGTATTTTCTGAAATTGTTTAGTGAAAAGGTGGTTTTAAATGAGATACCTCCTACCTTCCTCCCATCGTCCCTCCAAGGATGTAAATCTTTTTAAAAGTTTCCATTATGCACAAAAAAAGGTCGATTCTAGTTTTTCGGGATTTCCTACATCCCGGATTTTAGCGTCAATACGTTCTTGTGCTACTGAGCCTAACTTACGTATGGTATGACCCCATGAAATTTTCATCTGATTAAGCTGAGACTTTTAGCACAAGTACGTAAGAACGTATCTCAGAGGGCTCTTCGTTTTTTTTGTAGAAAAAGTTCGGTTCTCGGATTTATAGCATTTTTAGAAATAAAGACTTCGAGTTTTTTGCGTTTTCATAGCATTTTTATTATAACGTAGTGAGAAAATCGACGTTTTTAAAAAAAAAACGCCTTCTAAGATCAAAGCTTGCGTACTTGTGCTACACTACTTAGAATTTTGCTAATAGTGAAGTTCACGCGGATTGATTCTAACTTTCATGGGCGTATGAAAAAAGAATTGTTCAATTTTGATTGACCTCCTGTTCCCAAATGTCAGACATCGTAGATGGGTGACTCTTAAATTTGATTACGAACTACCAGTTAAATATTATGGAAAATTATTAACGTTAATAAATGAAAATGAGATACAGAATAATAAAACAGAAATTGCATATTTGAATTATTCTATCGGTCGTTGTTTTTGTACGTCTGATCAATGAAACAATGAATTATTGTTAGAATATTAGAATAAAACATTAGATCTCTATGAAATTTGTTTCTTTGAAGATAAGTTTGAAAAATATTGTTAATAAACAAAACCATTACATTAAAAAATAAAAATGTAATGTCATATATGAATGAAGAAATGGAAAGTTATACGCTATAGAGAAAAATTATATTTTAGCTTGTACATATTTAAAGAATGCTTTAAAATTAAATCAGAGGAAACAAAAAATGATCAAAGATTCAAAAGATTGCTGATTTAAACGAAATTATTGAATTTTATTATGGAGGAAATAATGAAAATGATTTAACTATTAAACATAGTTTGATATCACTAAAAATTTGGGAAAAATAGCCACATAACAATGAATCTACAATTATTCTTTTACATCAACATATTACAGTTTATTATAGAAGAAAACGAGAGTATAAATTATCTGTTGATTATTTAGAAAAAATGTTAGAAGCACTGCTGAAATTTGAAATGCTTGCTTTAAATTATTGTAGAAAATCAATGTTAATATCTGAAAAAAGTGAAAAATATTTTGAATATGCGTTAGTTCTTAGTAATTTAGGTGTGATCTGGTATCATAAGAATGCTTATGATAAAGCATTACAATATTGGGAACAGTCAGTTTCTCTATGCATAAGAGAAAAATACAAAGATATTGCTGATAATTCTGAATTATTTGGAAATATTTGTCAGCATTTTAACGAGAAAACACTAGCTTATAATTGTTATGTTAAAGCATTGAAACCTTTTACACGATTTAAGCGTAGAGAAGATATGAAACGTGTTTATACGTCATTAATGCTAATTAATATGAAGTGAATAAAACTCAAAAATTTTCGAAAGACACTTGTTCTTTTCTTCCCTCACTCTCGCCTGAAATACGACAGATAACAACTTGATTTCTTTGCCATTATGTGGCTCTCTGGCGTTCTTATCGACGGAAAACATATAGAGTAGATACCTCAGATAGTGAACAGCAAGAAAGTGAAACAGTCTCAGAAAACTGCCACTAAAAGACAGGAGAAGTATGTATCGGTGTCGATTGAGTGGATTTTGTGTTTTGTTTAGATTTAATAACGTCCACAATACTCCATACAGTTCAAAAATTTTTTTTTTTAGAAGTTGCATTTGTAAAGTGAAATACACGTCGACGTAGTAATGTGTTTCTCCTTGACTTTTTTGTACATAGAATAAAGTATTCGATGACAGATTACTAATTTAAAAAGAACGAATTCGCGTCAGATCGAGTTTCAGGTAAGTGGATCGTGTGGTATCGTACTACACTACAGATCGGCGTCTGTCGCAAACGTTGACACACATCTCATTCGGAATGAGTATTCGATTCTAAGTAAGAATCTGGTAATTAGAAACAATTTTAAAACCTTGACATCTGGTCCGGTAGAGGTAGTCCGAGGTTTTCTGTTTTTTCATTTTTCAAACGGATCTTGCGTACTAAATTTTCTTAACAATGGCTCGTTTAACGTTTTAGTGTATATATACTAAAGACGACAGAGAGTAAAATAGTATATTTATAAAAATTTCAAAATGCATTGCTCAGTCAGCAACGCGTTGGTAGTGTAAAATAATTTCACAATAATCATCGGTACAGAATCAGATTGAGCAGATGAAATACATCATGATCTTCTGAAGTAGTTCGAATCGATTTTACTGACTTACGAATTTTTTTAACTTTCAGTTAAAATAACCATGAATGGGTAATATCACCAAAGATAGGTCTTTACTAGAGCTGCGAAGCTGTTCCGAAAAAAACATTGTCACGAGAGTCAGCGTAGTCGATGAGCTATGATTCCACGCGTTCTGAGGTGAGCTGACTTAAAAACTATGAGACAGATCAGTCTCAGCAAAACCGTGATATCTAGCTAACTATGGTAGCCAGTCTTCTCGGACTTTGGTAGTTGTGTAGAGGACACTTCAGACTATGTTTTGTCTATTGTAAATATCGAGATCAGTAGAGGAAATCCCAGAACAACGACCTCTTATTTTCTCATTCGAAACGCACACCACCTGAAAATCTGCCTTTCCAAGACCTTTTGATGACAAAAAGATGTGATCAGGTTGTAGAAGATTAACGACGATAATAGGAGAATGCTTCGCTTCGAAAACAGATACCAATTTATGATTGTGGTTTAATGTCGACAACTGCTAGGCTAGTATGTACAAAACTTGCCTGGTAAACTGAAACAATAAGACAAACTCTAAACAAAAGTTAACATAGCGGATAAAATTTTAAGTAGTTTTTTTATTATATAAAACCATCTCAGTTCGACAAACATGTTAGAAGAAGTAAGAAGATAAGTTGAAAAACAGCTGTAAGAAATAGCACTCAAAAATCCGATTCAAACTTACACCACTTTTCAAGTTTGAAAATTCCATAATGGAGGATAGTCTATTCAGGACGCCCGAGATAGCCAAATGCAAAAATCATGTACATAATCCCAATGGGAAAAGTATACACAGATAATCCGTACTGATGAGTCTGAAAGGCACAGTAAGAACAAATGAGTAGAAAAACTCCCATTAAAAGATTGCGTTTATGTAACTTAAAGATTTTGGAGAAGTAAATGTGTTCAGGAGGATCATTGATTTCACTGTTCGCTGTTCTTGCTGCCACAACTGGCGAATCGTTGTATATTTTTCGTGCGTATTTTGGTGTAACATGCCAAACTTTTGCGAGGCCAAAATTAAACAGACCCGATATTGTGGCGCTTGCTTTAAACAAGCACATAGCATTTTCGAACAAAACGTAGGCGTAGGCCCAGAGGAGTCCGTTTGGTGTGAAAATGATGTGTGACATCGAAATTATTACGGATAGACAAATATTCGCCATGTAAAATACACTAATTTCAGGCAACCAGATTGTTAATGGCAGGAGTATCAGAAAATATGAAACATTGATTAAATGAATGAAGCAACGCATCAGAAAACATGTGCATACAATTTTCTGAAAGAAGCCGATTTGTTTCGTATTCCAAACTCTTACAATCAATTTTCGAAACACCCGAATGGGCCCGCTTGTCCATCGATGCTGCTGTGATAGATAAGAAGTGAAAGTTGGTGGAAGTTCACTCAGACATTTGACATCAGTTAAATATATTGATGTCCATCCGTTGAGATACGCACGCAATGCTAAATCTAAATCTTCTACCAATGTGTCCGTATTCCAACCACCAGACTGTTCGATAGCCGCTGTTCTCCACACACCGCCCGTTCCATTGAAAGTCATGAAGAACGATGTTCGAGAGCGCGCTTCTTGTTCACATTTGTGATGATAGTTTAAGGATATTTCTTGCATTCGGGTCAAGAACGATTCTCTCGCATTGGTAAAAGTCCATCGGGCTTGAACAAAAGCAGCGTTAGGGTTGGCAACTAAATACGGAATAGTTCGCAAGAGAAAATCACGCTCGGGTAAAAAGTCAACATCGAACAGAGCAATGTATTCCGCACCTCGAGTGTAGAGCATGGCCTCATTTAGACTTCCCGCTTTAAAACCATCCCGACAAGGTCGTCGTTGAATATCTATTTGAATGCCCCGTTTGCGCCACATCAGTACGCGTTTATCGACAAGATTAAGTATTGTTTTGTCTATCGAATCATCGAGAACACGAATGTAGAGACGATTTTTCGGGTACTCAAAATTACAAACACAGTCAATAATAGATTGACAAAAAACTAGTTCGTTATACATTGGAAGTTGAACCATGACAAGAGGATAGTTGTTCGGCATCAACTCAGTATTAATAGATGGTAGAATATGTTTCGGTCGGAATAGCCAAATAAAAATATGAATAAGGAGATCAAGTGCCGTAAGACAGTGGAAACCAATCATTATCCCATAGAGTTTCTGCAAAATAGGTATCAGCCAAGTGTGTTTCTGAATATGTGGTAGCTTTTGTATTCCTACAACATCTGCTTGAAAGGAAATGTTATAATACTTATTCTTGCATGTGGCATATTCAAAATTTTCTATCTCATTCGTTGTCTTTAAAGTGTCAAAAAGAAGTAATTTGGCATAGATCAAACAGAAGAAAGCTGCTATCACAAATGAGGAGGATGCATTCATCGTCGGACCGTGTAGTAACGTATAATCTAAAAATTTAACGATATTCGATAGACTATGTCTGCTGAACAAATAATTTAAGAAAGTATTAAATTATCGGAACACTATGAATAATTGTGTTCTCGATCGTTTTAAGAAAAATAACTTCCTGGATGGGCGAAACACAGCTGAAGTACAGTGCATTTCTCATGAAAAAATTTGACTAAGCCGTCACTGAAAACAACTTCTCAAACATTCATAGAAAGTTCTTTGAGGAATTATGTCGACGACTATTTTGTGCTAATATCTGTTCAAGACGATGCTTAATATCATGATGAATGGCTGTTACACGTTTTGCTTTCACAGCGGCACTACATCTATATACATTACATCCCTGCGGCATAGCTATGCGACTTGTGGGATCAATTTTCTTATTCAGAATGGAACTTCATCTTGATTTTTTGATACCTTTCAAACAATCTCTGTATTATTTGTGATTTGTTCTCTAAAAAATTCCACTGAAAAGTTGGAAACTGAGAGTTGAAATCTTGAGTTCGCGGAATGACTTTTTTCATATTCTCAGCAAGTTCTTTCTTCAAGTCAATAATCTCCACAGAACACGTGCAAATGGATCTAGAGAACCGAATTTTTTTATTAACAACCTTGGACTTGCATAGATTTGCCGACGGCACTCTATGCTAGCGTTTACATATTGTGGATGTAGCGGGTGTCACGGGATTTGAAGAAATAGCGAACTACTCTTTCAGAGACCTGCAACGTACACCATCTAAAATGGGACACCATCTAGCAATGGGAAGTCCTTTAGCGCCTATTCTGACACATTTTCCATGAGTGATCTTCAGCTGAAAGTCAAAGAATTTCGGAGGGAAAAGCCTGACATATACTTAAAATACGTAGATCATATTTTGTCTTATATAGTACACAAAATAGTCTATATTTAAAATGGACCAGTAATCAGCGTAGGAAGTACAAAATTAGTCTGTTGAAATGTCTATTTATTAAAGCTCAAAGAATTTGCTCTATTACAGTCACATGTACCTGCACGTGGCTGTTTTCTATACGTATGGCAGCACGCACAAAAACACGAGCAAAAATAAATAAGTTTGGATGCTTACGTTTCGGTTGTCGAACCTTATGAATAATGTTTTGTGCAAAAAACATATAGGTATAGCAATTGCTTGTAACGGTTGAATTGTGTTCCATGTTTATCTAGATAACAATGAAATATTTGATATTGAGAAATGTGCTTTTAAGGTGAATGATTTAAGCAGGTATGCCGGTAATTCACCCGTTCCAGCAGTTTGTGGAGGACACTTCGAAGTATACGTCTCAACAAAGCTTTCAGTTCCCGGATTTATAGTTTTTGATAAAAAAAATTTTTTAAGTTTTTTTCTAGGTTTTTGCCCTATTTTTAAAATTTCAATAAAAACTTCATTTTTTGATATGAAGAGTTGATTCTAGCGTAGTTCGATAGAGAACGTTAATTTGTATAAGGAGCAAAATTTTACATCGTTCCCAAATGAAGTTTGACGGAGAAATTTAATTTTCACCTTCCGAGGAAATTTTACAGCTAGAAGTATTTTGAAAAAACCCTTACGGCTGGTTTCGCTCGAAGCAAGCATTTTGAAACAAAACTCTTGATACAAAAGTTGTTCAGAATCAAATTCTGCAGTCCCTTACGAGAGCTTTTTGAAAATTTTCTTTTTTTGCTTTTTAAATTGAAAAATATGAACTTTTAGGATTTTAAAAACCGTAAAATTTAATTTAAAAACCAAAAACAGAAAAAAAAAAGCTCTCGTGAGGGACTGCAGATTTTGATACTGAACAACTTTTGTACCAAAAGTTTTGCTTCAAAATGCTTGGTTCGGGCGAAACTAGCCGTAAGGTGAGGTGAAAAAGTCCTCGGTGAGCCAAAAACCAGCGATATCTTCAAGTTTTGAATTTTTTCTTCAAGCCTTCCCGATTTCTAGAGGACGCTGTGAAGTGTTTGTCCGGAAGTTTTCTCGGATTACTGAAATTAACTGGTTGAGAAAAAATTTAATTATTTAAAACAATATTGTTAAATTTTGGCCTTATGAGTCTTACCGACCGACCAAAAATGAATTCTAAAATTTTTAATGTAGGCTATGAAATTCTCTGTCAGATGAGGTATTCTGTTGTTACGCTGCTATTTTACAAATAAGACTTTATGCTACCCACTGAAAAAAATAATCAAAATTCATGCAGGATCCCGCGGGTTATCGGGATTAAAATATCTGGCGATGTTTCTTGCCTTTACGCAGGATTTTTATACTGCCGGCCCCGACAGAACCCTGCATAGTTTATGCGGGGTCAGCATAGAAAAAATCCTGCGTAAAGGCAAGAAACATCGCGCGACTTTTTGACTTATTCAGTCCACAAGTGTTTTCCTACGAGATCTGGCAGAATTTTGTTGGTTGAAAGAAAAAGGATTTTGTTCTCCATGTCTGTCCTGCGGTATCCAGCAATCTTTTCTCACCAATGTCTGTCAGGATAACCGTAGAGGAAGTTGTCTCTATTTTATTTTTTTTGGAAAGTTAAGTACTTTTTTCTTATAAAGTTATAAAAAGATTTTCTCGTGTTCAATAAACTTCTAGAAAACGTATACCTTAATATTTTGACTTTAACACGCATTTTCATGTGTATAAAATCAGACTATTAATAAATAGTTGAAAAGATCTTTTTTATGTCAGGAATATTCTATTTTTTTTCATCAATAAGACATTAAAGTCATTAGAATGATCATGCTACTGTGAAAAAAAGATGTATAGCAAAGCAGAGATATCACACTATTCTAAATTTCTTCAGCTTTGAATGATATCTTCTCGTTTCGTCCCC
>CAJNOQ010008532.1:0-11112 GCA_905250885.1 Didymodactylos carnosus | reverse complement strand
ATCCTGTAAGCTTAGATGAAAACGGAATTTCTTATATACCATTCGACGCGTCGCGAGCTGTTCTACAAAACTGCATATTTGGTTTCTTGGTTCAAGGGGGATCACCAAATCCGCCAGGGTCCTTTGATTCTTTTCCATTCAATATTATTTTTGATTGTAGTTTTTGGTGAATGAATAATTGGTGTCCATAATTTGCTAATATCGTATAGACGATTAATTGAATTGTTTACATTTGAATAGTCCATCGTAGTCCGATCCGCTATTATGTGTCGGAAAAACGCTTCATAGTTACTTTTTATTGTAAGTTCTTGGTGATACGCGCCATTAACATACTCCTATGTTTGAAATTGAAGGACATTGAACAAATTAGAAACAAATGGTTATTCTCGATTCGTCCGTAATTGATTTCTCAATTCGTCCCTCGTAAATTTTTATTCTTAATTCGCCCTTTCTCGATTCGTACCTCATATGCACGCATAGTCTAAATTAATTGGCTTAAATTTATTTAATAAACTTCGTATGAAAAGAACAACAGTAACACTTAACAATATATAAACACAAGTCCAATATCACTATGTTCACAAGACAAATCAATTATCGTAGTGTTACACAAGATTTTGCTGAATCTATATTGAAATATGATTTAAAGTTTTAAATATAAAGTATAATACTGCTATGAAAATCATAAAATTCTTCTGAATTTATTTGTTTAAACACTCGATCTTACTCCTGAAAATGATCTAAGCTGTGATCGAAAGCTCGAGTGTTTAAATAAATAAATTCAGAAGAATTTTATGATTTTCACAGCAGAATTATACTTTATATTTAAAACTTTATTTCCAACTGCTCATTCAAATAATTTTTGAAATATGATATTAATGATAAAGAATACCCATATAACTATACTGTTAGAAGACGGTCTTTCCAGCATAGTCCACGATAGTATTTCAACTTTTCTACCATGAAAGAACTTAGGTTGTGGTCAACATTATATATAAAAAGAAAGCTTTTTAAAAACTCTAGAGAATGGGTGGTAATTCATTCCTAGTTAAAGGAGCGAACGCTCATTTTTTCGGATATTACTACCGCAGAGTGATGTTTTCGGCATCGGCGGATAGGGTCAACCTATATAAAATTTACCACCATTTACATCGACATTTGATGCCAGTGAGGAGACTTGCCTCAGGTCAGCTCAGCAAGCTGAACCAAATGGTGAAAATCGCAAGTCTCTCGGAAAAACGCATTTTCTGGCGGATTTAGTCTGATTTGTAGAACATCTGCTGCTCACATTCCCTAATGTAGAACCTTCAAATCGGTACCAAATGAAGGAGCGCGTCGAGTTCTATATATTTCGAAGAAGAAACGTTATGCTTGGCCTCGGGGTCTTGAATCAGAGATCTTAAAATTTCTTTCACAAGTTTCCCAATCATATCATTGGATAGCCCCTTCAATTCTCCACAAAATGAGATCCAAAAAGTTCTAAAAGTCTACCGAAAAGTGAGTTTTACGAGATTTTCAAGCTGGTTTCAACTATTAAAATGTTCACTTTTCACTCAATAAACATCGGAACGAGGTCAGGCTTTCAGAATATAGAGTATTTAAGCTATTCTATGTCTTATTTGTGGAAGATCTTAAAAAAAGTTTACAAAACCCTAAGATTTTCCAAAAGGGTTTCTTGAAAACCCAATAACGCAAATATGCTTTTTCGATTTTTTCGACCTTATAATCACGTTTAGCGGAGAAAATCGACCGTATCTTGACGGTCTGAGCTCGTTCTGATGCTTATTGAGTGAAAAGTGAACTTTTTAATAGTTGAAACCAGCTTGAAAACCCAAATTTTCGTAAAAGTCACTTTTCGGTAGACTTTTAGAGCTTTTTCTAAAACCAAATGTTGCCATAAAGCTCAGCATGATCGATTACCTATAGTCCATCCGTTTTCAAGGCTACCAATAGTCACCGGATGCTAGTCCTGGGACTCGCAAGAAATCCGACACAACACTCGAACCGCAGAAAAACAAGGTCTTGCTTGACTCCCATTTTGAAGAAGATACCCTGGGCTATCATAGCATGGAAGAAAATCAATACAATCCTATTGAAAATTTTTACACACGGCCTGGTTTTCCAAAGATGTTCTTGCTGTTTCTCTTAGGTTTTCGCTAAAAGCCGTTTTTCTTAGCAAGGAAAACAAATTTTGAAAAAAGTTTTACGTACTTTTAAAGCTGGCGTGTTGGCCAATCTGAGGGTGTGTGAATCATCGATATAGTCCTTCACCCAAAAAACTAGATACGTTTACAAAATGAGGCATACCCAGTTGACAGCCGTTGGTTCGTCCATGACGGGCGACTGTTTACCCCTGACACGAATTGAAAACCTTTTCTAAATCAGTTTTCAATGCTGATTGAGAAAAATGTAGTTCTAACCTTCCATCTTGCAATACAAGCTCAAAAAGTCAATTTCATCATAGAGGACGGTTTGGGGTATTTTTGAAGTCCTCTCAGTAATTTGAGTTTTTCTCCATGAAGAAATGGCTTTTGGAGGCTCGGAAGATGTTATCCGTAATCAGCTCGTTAAGCTAAATTTGAATATGTATAATAATGCCAAAACAAAATTTCACTTGAATTTTGTATTACGTGCATCTTACAAAAATAAGAAGAAATTAATTTAGGGTTTTTCTTGTAAATTCTATAACTTTGCAAAGGAAAGTCGTGTAGAGCTGGGAGATGTCTCGTTTTAATCAGAAATTTATGCGCTACAATGATGCCTCATTAAAGGAAGGTTTTGGTAACTTTTTAAAGTTCTTGAAAAACTGGTTTTCCAAGAAACCGGGTCTTCAAGAGCCATGGGCACCAATCCTTTTAGGGTATTTACTACCTTACTGAGGTCTATTGATCCATGTACAAATCGTTGGATTCGGAAGATTACATGTTGAAAGGTTCCCTCGTGAGTTGGTGACAGATTTTTTTGGTGATGCCGTGGTTTGCCTATAAGCAAAGAAAAGAGAAAATATAATTGAACGATCGAGGTCAGATGTACCGCTTTCTGTTTTCTCTCGTTTTGATCTTAGCGCTTCTAATTTTTTGTTATATACGCACGGCAATAGACTGTAAGATAAACTAAGAAAACGACAAATTGTATACTTCCATCAAAATGCTCACTGCGCTCCCCTAGCAAGCATCACCTGTGAGAAAATCTAGATACATTTCGTCTGTAATCGAGCGATACACGACTAGTTGCCATCTAGATTACTAGTCGGAAAAGGGACTTTTAACTAGATGCGTCTGTATGTATAACTAGCAATAGTTAAATCGATCGATTAGCGGGCGATAAATCAATAGTTGCAACTAGGAGAAATTTGGCAATCACCCGATTACTGGATTTCCGCTGTCGTTATCGTTTTTTTACTATTGGATCACTATGAAATTCGTCTATATTGTGCCAACGTGAACGATTAAAATAACGGAAGATCACTCTTCGTTTATGCCAGTTTGAGGTACCTTCTAAATACCTTCATATTTTTATCAGCGAATAAAGCAAATATTGATAAATGTTTTAATAAGTGATCATTTATACCCCTCTCAAAAAAAAGCTGTGAGTTTTAAACATCCTCTCCATATCAGACTTTATTCGAAAGTTGTTTCTCTTCCGCTGGACGTTTGGTCAAAAAATTTGTTTTTATTGATGGGAAATAAAAAAACGACATTCGCACGGTGCCGGAAAACCAAATACAATCACAAAAAGATGTCTTATCATTTACCGTACCTTAACTTGTAGATTTTTTTCTAATCATATATCGTTGCTTTCTTTCGACTATAAGCAATTAATGTCACTTAAATATTGAGTTTTCTTCTGTAACGTGAAATAGTACTGAATAACTTTAATTTGCACTTTGCTGTTTTCATTTTATTACGCGAAGAGTTCAATTTGCTTATAAGTGATGAAACTTGTAGAATATACTTTTTAACTCAAAAGTGCGATGTTTTTCAGGTTGTTATGCAAATAGATAGAGATAGTTTGAAGTACATAGGGTAATCTAAAAGTTGTTTCGTCCTGCTCTTCTAAAACCTACAGTTTGAATGAACCTATTCGACTATAATACTGAGATATATTCAGGATTATATGTGAAATTGAAGACTTACAAGTCTGTTGTAGCGTAGCATTTTTGCATTTCTGTCAGACCAGTTTAAATCCGAAAAGTACTTTTTTTTAAGTTTTTAAAAAGTTACGAGAAACTAAAAAGAAAAAAATTTGAATTTTTTTGACACCAAAGGATTTTTTGGAATTTAAGACCCTTCTAGTATTCTGAAGATTTTTCATTCAAAAATCAGTGTTCTAGAGCTAAAATGTAGATATTCGTGCTTAGCGTTGAATTCTGAATCAAATCAATGTATGATATTCTAGAAAAAAATCTTACTGAATTTTGAATTACGTGCATCTTATAAAGTGACTGCTTCGAAGTGATCTGCACAACACTTTAAGAAATTAAATCTTTTATATAACCGAAATTGTCTTTTTTTGTATATTTCGTTTTTGAAACAAAAGTAACAAGACAGCTTCAACCAGACACGTGCCTCCACATAAATTATAGACTACATTAAGCGAAAATAGTGGTAGATTTATAATACTTGTTTGATTTTTCGTATGCTAAGTGTGAACTGTTCATACGGATTAATGAGGAGGAGGAGGGATTAATGATTAGTTTTATTGGCCATTTATAATAATGGATAAATATAAATGACTCGTTTATATTTATCCATTATTATAGATGACCAACAAAACTAAATTAACACCTCTAAGGTTATCTTTATTTTTAAAAATAAAGGAATAAAGATAAATAAATCCTTTAACTTTATTTTGTAAGAATAAAGGACGGGGTTCAAACTCCTGTAGAAATCGGCCCCTTCTCAAAATGTTTTAATTTCGATGTAGATCGATATAGAATTCATTCTATCTAGTTTTCTGTAGTTTTCGAAGCTTCGAAATGCATTTACTTCCACTCGGATTAATATTAGATTAACATTAAAGAAAAAAGATCAAATTATATAAACGCCCAATACGTGACAATGTTCCGATTGCTAGGATATTTTAAGCTATAAATAATATGACTTTGTCTTTGAAAACAAATTGCAAGAATAAAAAGAAAAAATTTAAATTTCAAATAAAATTGTCACTCTCTCTTTCCTTTAAAAAACTACTAAGCACCCATACATAGTATCTTTCTGATGAAAAATGAACGAATATGCACAACTTTGTGAAACCGGTAAAAACCGGTCGGTCCAACTCATTCAACCGGTCCGGCCCGGTTACAACTCTGTGGTATGCTTCCTTCTTTTTGTTTGAACCACTGTATCATTAGTGAATATTTCGCACACATTATTTTTTCTTTATTATGAGAAGAAGGGAAACGATGGATTTAAATTAGGAAGAATAAATAGTTTTTTTGAACATTTTTTCATAAGTAACTACTGACAAGACGTGTAATTAAAGTTAAATCGTTGAACCCGTTGGTTCGAGTAATCGGCGACGTACAGGTTCCCACTGGTGTCGAATCGGATTCCAGTTGGGCCGTTCAGTTGCGTCGATGACACTCCACTAGAGCCCGAAATGCCCGCCACCAGCGTTCCGTTTGGTGCATTTTTCAGCCATTTCACTATTCTATTATTGCTATAATCACTAATGTAGATCGTTCCGAATGAGTCAACAAAAATGTGCTTTGGATAATACAATTGACTGTACAGCGAGCCGGCACCATTACCTCCTGCAACGGTTGTCCCGTTTGTGGCATTTGGAAGCCATTTCTGAACACGATGATTCGCGTAATCCACGACATATAATGCATCGTTATCAGATTCATCGACATAGATGCCCCATGGTGTGTTGAGTTGATCGGACGCCGAACCCGCCGTACCGGTTCCAGCAACTACGGTACCCATTGTAGACGAATTTGAGTTGGGTGGAAATTTCAGTACACGATCGTTTACATAATCCGACAGATAAAGATAATCAAATCCTGTTTACAATGAAAATAAACCAGATTTAACTATATAAATGAGAGAGAGATAGCAGATACTCACGATCGACATAGAGTCCATCAGACCACTCGAACTTGTTCAGAGCAGTACCACATCCTGTCCCACCGACAACAATAGTAATATTGTTTGTAGCCACATTCCATTTGAGGATACGGCAGTTGTATGTATCCGATATGTACAAATTCGATTCTGTCGAATCGAAACACAGTGCTGTGGCCGTATCTAAATGGTTTGTGTCTGTGCCCGTACCATAGCCAGACTGGGGACCAATCGTTGTCCCATTCACACTGCCCTGGGGCCATTTCATCACACGATCATTCCAGAAATCCGACACGTAAACATTGAACGCAGAATCTACGACGACGTCAAATGGCCCGTTCAATGTTGATGCCGTCGCACCGGAAACGCCACTAGCTGAACCAGCAACTGTGGTTCCGACTGGGTGCCAGATACCTGACGGACACATGGCGGTTGTTGTTGCAGTAGTAGTCGTAGCTAAAAGAAGAAAACAAAAACCCATTGGTGCTAATGAAACATAGCCCGTTTAATAAAATGACCCTCTAGGAGTGTACACAGATTTTCAGAGCCCAACATTTGAAGAAGACCGTAAAAGGTTATTGCCTTTTCTACTAAATTTATGGGGAGATTTCACAAAACTGTAACTCAACGTTGTTTTCTCTGCCAATTCAGGTAGAGTAGTGAAACTTGCTCTGGCCATTGACGCAAAAAGGAACGGCAGCTACTATTTGAGAAAGAGACAGCGAACGCGATGCTATATAAATTTGTTCGTATTTTATCTTAATAAATGTGTCTTTTTAAAACAGTTTGCGACCAAAAAAACGAAACTAATTTTTGCGACTATGTTATCCCTCTCTTTATTTCTGTTTCTTCAATTCAATATCTACACAATATAATCTAATTAAATCTCATTTCATTCGTCTTTTTCAGCGTGATGAGAAGAGACCGATCAGTGGTTCTTTCAGCTACCTGTCAGCGGCACACATACAAAGTGAAGGTTAAACGTCTTCGAAAGACACATATCATAGAATCTTACCTGTTGTTGACATGGATGAGACGACCGTAGTAGCAGTACTGGTTAGGATAACACTCGTTGTTGACGAAACTAAATAAAATGAATACAACTAACAAGACTGTCTAAAGTTGTTCTTTTAATGGCGATATATGAGGCTATATTTCATGTATTTCTAAGCTTTTTATCATCGTCGTTTCAACGAAACAGCTACTAGACTTCAGCTGTTCACGACTTCGGTACCATAACTACAACTTGAACTACATATAGAATTACAACATCTAATTAGTTGTTCTTGCTTGTCATCAAATTATTACGTCAAACTATTTAAGTCTCTAAACGTCCTGAAGCGATACAACATGCAACTATGTACAGTAGTGGAAAAAACTAGAGAGCCACTGTATTTTTGAAATTGTTCGCTGAAGCCGAGTAGCAAGGTCAAATCTGAATAGGCATTTGGACAAAAGAGAAGATTAAACGTCTTTGAAAGACGCGTATCATAGAATCTTACCTGTTGTTGACATGGATGAGATTACTGTCTGAGAAACCGTAGTAGCAGTACTGGTTAGGATAACACTCGTTGTTGACGAAACTAAATAAAATGAATACAACTAACAAGACTGTCTAAAGTTGTTCTTTTAATGGCGATATATGAGGCTATATTTCATGTATTTCTAAGCTTTTTATCATCGTCGTTTCAACGAAACAGCTACTAGACTTCAGCTGTTCACGACTTCGGTACCTTAACTACAACTTGAACTACATATAGAATTACAACATCTAATTAGTTGTTCTTGCTTGTCATCAAACTATTTAAGTCTCTAAACGTCCGGAAGCGATACAAGATGCAACTATGTACGGTAGTGGAAAAAATTAGAGAGCCACTGTATTTTTGAAATTGTTCCCTGAAGCCGAGTGGCAAGGTCAAATGTGAATAGTTATTTGGATAAAAGAGAAGATTAAACGTCTTCGTAAGACACGTATCATAGAATCTTACCTGTTGTTGACATGGATGGGAAGACTGTCTGAGAAACCGTAGCAGCAGTACTGGTTAGGGTAACACTCGTTGTGGACGAAACTAAATAAAATGAATACAACTAACAAGACTGCCTAAAGTTGTTCTTTTAATGGCGATATATGAGACTATATTTCATGTATGTCTAAGCTTTTTATTACACAATCTAATGTCTCTTCGAATATCAATACAGCTAATTGGACTATTTTGCTTCATATATTGACTACTCTCCATATATTCTGTGACTCTAAGTGCAGTCAGCTACCTCTACAATTTCAGCGAGGAATGGTATGGTAGCGATTCATAATGGCAGCATACTATCTGATATTATTGCATAATGAAACAAGAGGTCATTACTATAACGACAAGAGAAGGTGTAGAATCAATTTTCGATCACATATATTCCAGATTGAGTTGATGCATCTCACAGCGAATAACAGATATAGCAACAACAGGAAGAGAATTCAAATAACATTCTCGCTTAATTACATATGGTCCAGCGATATATCAACACCGTCTGTAACATTACCAATTATTATGCACATGTATCAGGCATGGAAAAGCAAGATACCGGCTTGTCCAGCTAACGGCCTCCATTTTTTGCTCTTTTTCGAAAAGTTATTGCGATAAAACTACAAACTAATCTAAAATGGCAACTAGATGACTAAGTAGATTAAACATTTTTCTACAAAATGAAAAGTGTTTTGACTCCCCAGACAAACATCACCTATGGGAAAAATCTAGATACATTTCGTCTATAATAGAGCGATACACGACTAGTTGCCATCTAGATTACTAGTTGGAAAAGGGACTTTTAACTAGATGCGTCTGCATATGCAACTAGGAATAGTTAAATTGATCGATTATCGGCGATAAATCGATAGTTGCAACTAGAAAAAATCTAGTAATCGCCCGATTACTAGATTACCACTATCGCTATACAGTAGTTGCAATCGAGTAGAAATCTAGTAATCTAGATGAATCGGGCGATACTAGACTTTTTTTACGCTTGTATCTGAACGTTGATCCGTTATGAAAATACAGCTATTGTACAAACAGCGCCAAAAATCGATTATTGGGCTATCCGAAAAGTGTGTCCAAAAGAGTGAAGACGAACTGCAAACCATTGAGCAAGTGGACCAGTTTGGATAGCCCAATAATCGATTTTTGGCGCTGTTTGTACAATAGCTGTATTTTCATAACGGATCAACGTTCAGATCCAAGCGTAAAAAAAAGTCTAGTATCGCCCGATTCATCTAGATTACTAGATTTCTACTCGATTGCAACTACTAGTAATAGCAAAACTAGTAGTAGGTTGCAAACTAGTACTAGGTAGAAAAAATTTAGTAATCGCCCGATTACTAGATTTTTTCTAGTTGCAACTATCGATTTATCGCCGATAATCGATCAATTTAACTATTCCTAGTTGCATATGCAGACGCATCTAGTTAAAAGTCCCTTTTCCAACTAGTAATCTAGATGGCAACTAGTCGTGTATCGCTCTATTATAGACGAAATGTATCTAGATTTTTCCCATAGGTGATGTTTGTCTGGGGAGTCAAAACACTTTTCATTTTGTAGAAAAATGTTTAATCTACTTAGTCATCTAGTTGCCATTTTAGATTAGTTTGTAGTTTTATCGCAATAACTTTTCGAAAAAGAGCAAAAAATGGTGGCCGTTAGCCAGACAAGCTGATAACCAGGCTCACACTTTTCACAACTCTATGCTAAAATATATGCTACAGATATGTCTGTTTGTTGTCTGACATTCAAGAACGATGGAATGAAGAATTAAACGTGAGAGTGTACAACGACTTTTCCTACGAAAGTTAAGAAAATCTGTATCGACTGAGAATCGAACGCAAGACATCGATTAACACGACCAATGCTCTAAAAGTAAGCTTTCAAGTCAGCCTTCGGCATGTTTCCTCCTAGCTAATCGTCTTAATTCCCCAAGTGCACATTTCCTCGGATGCGGTACTACTACAATATATCTCTTCTGGTGGTATCTCATCCAAGAAGAGATACACTTACATAAGTTTGAGTTCGATTCTCAGTCGCGATATATTCTTCACCGAAACAAATAATGGCAAAGAGTCTGATGATCAACAACGTGTTAACGTCAAAACAACCTATTCTATTCGATCGCTCAAAATACCCAACCACAAGACTATTCGATCATTAGCTTAGCCAACGAACAAAATTGAACATAATTCATTCGCCAACGTTTTAGTACTAAAAATAGAGATTTACAAACAATCCACTGTTTTTTACACACAACTCAATAAAACCCGAAGACATGTGGGCTCTAGTAGTGAGTGAATGTCCTCCTGTTACATCTACAAAGACAGTTCGACAACCTTTTCAACATGCTAATATCACAGAATCAGCACAACCTCTCGAAATATATAGCTTTCGGCCGACACGTCCGGACAAATACAAATTCATTGTAGAAACATGTATTTTCCGCTACATAAATACCCGTCGGTATCGAAGCTGGAATTGTGCCGCTTAATTCATCGAGATTACTACTGGTGCTTTGTTTGAATGCTTTAACAAAACAAAAGAAATTAAGATTGTCTTTTCACCACTTACACTTGACATACCTGTCGCAGAGGTCGCAGAGACTGCTGTAGAAGTGGACGGCCCTAAAAAGAACTTGACAATTGAACATCAATGCAATTATAAAACTAGAGAACACTATCCACCTATGAAAATTAACCATAATAATTAATACCTTTAGAGCATTTAACCAAGAACTATCATGCACTCAGACAAAAAAATTTTCTATGCCCTGCAGTCTGTATCATATTACAACAGCACACTTTCTGACATGCTGTTACTACCCAGTTACTAACTAATCGATCACGAGCAACAATATGTGAGTTGTATTGACCGCAATATGGCTCGACTCGCACCGCTATTCTGAAGAAAACAACTCATTTACTGCATTTCGCAAAGCTTTCGTTTAAAACATGGTTGCTGCTTCTTGACAAAGATCATCATTTAACTATATATATGTATACACATATATAAAG
>CAJNOQ010008531.1:0-11116 GCA_905250885.1 Didymodactylos carnosus | reverse complement strand
TTTTAGACGCTCGTTTTTTCTAAAACGAAGAGACTGACGATTGCGAAAATGTTTGGTTTATACATAACTAATAGAGCTCTATCGAATGCACGATTCGAATTTGTGTTATCTTCACTATTATTTTTTTCGATCTTTTCCATCAAACAGTACATTATCAACCCAATCCACCCATACATTACCTAACAGATATTTGTCTTTAAGACTGAAACATCTGACTAAAATCAAGTTAACATAGTACCGTTTCTTAATCTTATTTTTAATTGTTGTTATTACATGGGTAGATAGTACATTTTTTTCCAATTGTTCAATATCAACAAAATGAACAGGTTGGCCTCAATATTTTTTCTAGGATAATCTATGATTAGACTATTTATTATGAATTATTTTAAATGTTTGTTTTAAAACGGTGAACATTTTGACCAGACACATTAGCTAGACAAATTACTTACAGTGTTTGTTTTAAGTGCTTCCGCTATTTGTCGTGCTCCATTGTCTCCAATTTGGTTGGTGTGAAGACTCAGTATGGTAAGACTCTATGTAAAAAAGGAGAGATGATAACTCTGAGAGTCGCCAACTAATTAAAACCATCTCTTTAGTCTTCTTATGTAATTGATGATAAATCTAAGTGTTTGGATAGTAGAGAAAAATGCGGAAAAAAGAGTCGACAACAACGAAAGGGACTTGATATTACAAGTTTCATATCATTTATTGCCCGAAAATGTTTCAGATGACACCCTTTATCTTTGAACGAGTTATCCTGTATAAATAAGGACTTCAGTATTATCACTATAACTTCGTTATTTTTTATTCTTTCAATTTGTCATAGGTCATTACTACCGTCCGAAAAGAACTCTTTTTTAGATGAATGAAAAATAACAAGTGATATATGAGCAAATGCGCGAGATCATGGGCACAAGAATATATAATTGGAATTAATTTTCATTCATAAAAGCTTATCAGCTCAACGCCTATGGAGTTAAAATGCGAAACTCACATATTTCTCAAGATGGTTTTGAGAACTATTGTAAAGATAGAGATGAAGAGATTAAATGCGTCTAAACAACGGAGTTCAACAAAATTCATTATTAATTTTAATTGAATCAATGAAGTCAAAAAAGAATAGAATATCTATCTAACAAACACGTGTCTGTAAGGGAGGGAGAATGTAAGGGGACACAAACTTGCTCTCTCTAAAACTCAACACACATATTTTTGTATGTGAGTTTCGCAAAATGCTGAAAACGTCAAGACCATAAAATTTAGGAAATTGTCAAAGTTTTTCGTTTTTTATCAATTATACTAATTTCCCACTTAACTTGTGTGACCTATATCTCCCTAACAGAACGATATTGTAAGCTGATTCTTTTTTAGCTTTGATACAACTTATCAAGCCCTACAAAATGAGGTAACTTTCGGTCGATTTAAAATACACATGTGTTTTTGTGGTAGAAACTCGATGGAATAGTCCATGGATAATTGAGGATATCGATTTTCCTGAAGAATGACACGATCTTAAGTGTTATTGCAAAAAATTGAAACAATACTAAATAAATAAAGACAAGTTGCTCATTGAATTGTGGTTTTGTCGGATTAATATCTTAGAAAAAAAATGAAGAACTACTGGAAATAGGTCTGTGACAGTTCGCAGTTCTTTGAACTAATTCTTTATTCGGAAACTGGGTCCGGGTACCAGTTCTTCTCTTGAGAGCTGGGTCTTGTAAGCATCATTTAATAATAAATAAGCATATCGTTTATTCAGTCAAGGGAAAAAATTCGTTTGCGTCAATGACTTTCAAACAATAACAACAGTTGGAATAACCTTGAGAAAGCTGGACAAGTCTGTCAGTGGTGAAAGTCGACGTAATGTGTTTCGAAAGGACTCCGTACGCTAAGCTCGTAAATCTGCCGCTCGAATTTTTCGAATTTTGACTAGTGGATTTTGTAGAGCTGGAGCTGGCGAGCATTTTCCACCAGTTATTATTCATTTTTGAGTTGATCTTCCTGTGGATTTTTTCACAACTTTATGTGCTTCTCCTGGCAGTAAGGGGACACCTCCTATATCGATACAGAAAAAAAGTAATATCCCGATCGGGATATAAAATATGAAATTTCGTCGTAAAAACGTTACGGGAAAAATAATGAGATTTGGGGGTAAAACTGACGTCACCAGTCGAAAGAGCTCGAAAAACTACATCGGATCTTCCTTTTCGATGCCCAAATATATTAAAACAATTCTTTTCTCATGCGTCGACAATATATAAATATACGTGCTTTGTGTTTAACGGGAAATTTTCTGACTATTCGTTCTTGCAGATAAACTGCCTTATGTTCTTTGAGCATGCTTCAATTTATCAGACTTGAATTTTGTAACGATTGGATCCGTATGGCGTTTTGGGAGGCATAATTGAATCAAATGAATTATTGATAGTTATAAGAAGACGAAGAAGAAAAGAACGTTACAAATGTATGGTAGATGAAACTGTGCGTGGTAACGACTTTATCTCCTATCCTCTATTATACTTTATACTACACTCACACATGAAAGATGTCTAATAGAAGAAATCCATTTACGTCTGTTAAAAACATATATGTGTCTCTTCGATCAACTGAGAAAACATAAGACTAGAGGTCTGCGTGACCAAACGTTTTTGGTCGCGGTCCCGTCCCAGTTCCATGAAGAAAAAAAGTCTTGGTCCCGATTCCGTGGTTCCATAAAGATTTTTTCAAAGTAGCGCCCGTAGTTTGAAAGTCAGCGCGTTGTAAATTACAAAGATTTATGTAATACTACTGCAGACACAAGTTCAGAAACATTAACAAAAAAACAAAAATATGGAGAGCAGGATGATGATAATAACAAGCAAAAAGATAATGACAGTGATAACGATGAAATGGCAACAACTGCAACACTTGATGATGACTTTTTTTGATAGATAAAAATGAATAGTATTCAACTATGAACTTTCAACAGTAGACATTTTTCCTTTTCTATTGTTTAAGCTAGAAGAAACTTATAGCTTTAGCTGTGTTTACAAAAATTTGAACTTTGAACAAACTGTGTCAGCGCGACACTAATTCAAGCTAATCTGGAAAATAGCACTATGGGATGAGATTATTAACTGAGGACTTTTCGAATTATGTGTGAATTCTTTCTCGCAGAACTACTGCCTACATACAAACAGACACAGAAACTAAGAAATTTTTATACTTCATACCAGACTATTTTCAGGAAAAACCTGGTCCCGGTCCTATTAAAAGTTCCACGGGACTGGGACCGTCCCGCAGACCTCTAGGTCCCGGTCCCGTAAAAAAGATTTTTCTGGATTCCGGTTCCGTAAAAAGTTCCGCGGGATCGAGATGGGACCGGGGCTGGGACTGTCCCGCAGACCTCTACAAAAGACACTACTAGGAACATTAGAGAGGCAGAATAAAGAAGAAGGAGAAAAATATTCAGCTCTCATATAATTAAAATTTATTATTTTCTTACAAATCAAAATTCTTGATATCCTGATTGGGATATGATTTCAAACTATGTCCCGTTCGGGGTATAGAAAAAATTTTGCTGCAAAAAGTGATATCCCAATCGGGATGTCTCCACACTGCCAGGAGCTTATTCGATTTTTTGGTATAGGTTGAGCTCATAAACGATGGATTGGGAAACAATTCTGATACCATGTTCATAAAACTCACCGTTCACACTCTCTTTCAATCTATATTCGCGGGTTCCTAATGCTATCTATACAGGAACTTAATTTTGGGAAAGTTCACCAAGTGCATATGGGTATCATACCTATGAATGAAGATGACCTCAGATCTCAGTAACGAGAAATAATACAACGGCCAAAATTTAACAAAAAAATGCTACAACATTCTGCTACATTTCTATCATAAAATGAGGCTTGAAAAACTCTCGAGCGGGTCTAATTTTTCAAAACACTTTTTTAGATCACATGTTTAATAATTAGTCAAACATTGAAAAAAGTGTTTTTTTTCTCTTCCCACTCGACTGTTAGAATGAAAATAAGTGATTTCTAAGTGTGAGGGAAGTATTTCATGTAAAATTTACACTTCCACACTGTAGGCTTCGTGAAAGTCGAATCTGCATGTTTCAATTAGGAAAGGTCATTTTCGCTTTCTTTCGTGCAATTAATAATGACTTATTTTCTCATTAACCACTCTACTTCATATATCAGTCGATAGAGAATTTCACGGGCTACATAATGATATCTAAGAGGGTCTTAAAAAATGTAACTGGATAGTCTAAGGTTAGGAATACTGGGTAGCATCTCAGCAAACTTGTTGGTCAGCGTCGTTCATGTTTATAATATCCATTAATTTTCTCGTTAACCATCCTAATTTATATATCATTCGATAGAAAATGTCACAGGCTTCAAAATGAGCTATAAATGGGTCTTTCAAAAATATGTCCAGATGGATCAATAGTCAAAACATTCGACCGATTCGTTTTACTACTGAAAATCCTTGCTTTTAAGAGATATGAACATGAGAAACCGTGTTCATTTTATTAACACGGCTAAGAATCTCACCCGAATAGGTATTCGTTCATATAAAAAAGTAAAAAATTGTCGTCAGAGAAATGCTTCAGTTTACAAAATATTGAGTGAAACTAGCAAAGGTCTTTCATATGAAAAGAGACGAAAATTTTTATCTATAAAAATTCCTTGCTTTTTCAAATATGGTAAAGCGAGTATAGGAAAAATCTTAGGATTTTTGTTCTTTTTTAACTGAAGTTCGAAATGCTACTACTAAACAGAATTCGATGAAATAGAACTGGTAGGTAAAATTATCTGCTGTTAATTCTGCTACTCGTGAGATATTGACATAAGAAACATGAAATATTAACACTATTTAATTTTTGACCTGAGAACTTTATTGTTTTTTATTCTTATCTGAAATTCATAACAATAGAAGACTTAGTTACAGGAGATGGACAGTATAATTCGTGTACATTTCTAAACTATCTTGATATTGTGCATTTCTTATATTAGATAGGAATCTTTAATCTAAAAATGTCAAGTTTGTTTATAATTATTATACGATCTGATTCAAGCTTTTTAGAAAATGATTCCAACTGAACTTGAAAAGTGTTTATTAGGAAGTTTAATTTTGAATCTTTCAGATTCTATTTGAATATGCAGTACATTTTTTAGCACATTACAAGGTTCACAAAATGAAATCTTAGCAACTGCGCCTGAAGAATCTTACGACGGTAATTTCGTATTCGACTGTTAACTATCAACAATTTATTAAGTGTTTTGTGAGAGAAAGTAACCTTCCATAATAGATAAATCAGCTGGAAAAGTATCTTAATTTGTTCGATTTCAGCACTTCCACGAGAAGCTGTGCTCCATTGTCTCCGATTTTATTCTCTTGAAGTACTAATGTAGTGAGTACGTGTGTAAAAAAAGGAAAAATGAATACTCTGACAGTCACCAACTGATTAAAACCATCACTTGAGTCTTATATCATACATCTGAATATTTCGCCAGGAAAAAAATAGACGCAAGAAACAAGACAACACCAGTAAAACCATCGAGTAAGACCCAACTTGAAAGTTTTCATATTACTTCTTTTTTCTCTAAGGGGTGCCGTCACAATGTTCATCGCTTTAATCGCTTCAAGCGCTTTCTATATTTGATAGATTTGTTCACAGAAACGAAAAAAGAAAAGTAACAAACGATAGAGAGTGAACCAGAGATCTTTTTCGTAAAATAGAAGAAGAGAACAGAAAAGAATGATATTATGTTGATATATGAGATATACGATAGATATTTCTTCTAAGTTTAAAATTTATTTTCTTTTGATCCAAATGTTCCCTGCACTCAATACGAAATTACTCTATATCCTGTGAACTTAACAGATTAAAATAAAACTAACTAGAATGTACACCTCTCCGTCTTCTATGTCTCTTCGGGTCATGGTAGCCTTAATTCTGCATCGTTTATGTCCTATGAGTTATGTAAACGTAATATAATCGTGCGCGTCCGTTATTCTGCCAACTTTCAGAATAAGAAGTAAATTAATTATAGGGGATCCATTTGCACTTCTATATAATCCACGCACTAGCTCAGCTAGATGAAACTTTGATGTTTTCTTCTTTCTATGCATACTATAGTGACACAGATATAAAGTAAGAAATGGAGAAGAGAACAAATTTTATCGTTTTATACAAAAGAAACGTTTCCTTCACCATGAAATTAGTGTTTATTCTGGCAACTTCCCAGAGTAAAAAGTTAACAAATTTGAAGTTACCCATCTCCAGTTTTTCTGCCAGTTTGAAGTACACAAGTTCTACTCAATGCCAAGCTATTTTTTGGAAAAAGGTCTCTTTTAGTTTTTCAGATATAGAGATCTCAATATCACATACTAAAGTTAGTAAAATGTGTGGATTTCAGTTTAATTTTAAAAATTGCACGAATTTGGAATGATCAACATAACTTTCTTAATCACTTTTCGGAACATCATAGTCAGAGAAGCCCAAGTTCTACATTTATTTTTTCCAGTGAAATCACTAAAATTAAATGGAAACGGATCTATTTACTAACTTTTATCTTTGATATTGATTGACAGCTCTATTTCTTAAAAAATAGAAGAGACCTTTTTCTGAAAAATGTATCAGTGTTCCGAATTATAAGTGTCTTAAAGTTTCATTTATTCAGACTGGACATAAAAGTGATCACTTATAAGAGACTGATCTATTTGAGAAAAGTTTTCTCTGAATTTTGTATGATAACATAATCTAGTTATACTTGTCTTATAGCTCGCTCATTTTCTTCTAAATTAACAAATTACACTTAGCGTATATATTCTGTATATAATATTTTGTAATTTGTATACTTAGAATCTATTTCTTAGAAAAGGATCACTTTTTGTTTTTGAGATATATGCTTGCGAATATCGGTGATTATCGTTTGAAAAGGCAAACTTTGCAATGACTTTCGAATTATAATTTGCCTCCAAATTTTGAAAACTAACATTGATGTATATGTGAGTAAAAAGTCAATCTTAGTGTTATACAACAAAGCATCACGTATTTACACATGCCTTAGCTCATTTTATTATACTGGTTTTAGAAACTGTTAAAGATGAATAACCTCGAAGTTAAACCTCTATGTATGTTTGAATAACATTGAATGCGAAATAGTCACGAAACAGACAACACTGACCGGCGCACCAGAATATATTTTGAAAGGCTCCCTAAGCAAAGCTCACAACATTCCGAGCACGTATCAAAATTTTTAGTCCAAACGGGTGCTTGTTC
Source organism: Didymodactylos carnosus (assembly GCA_905250885.1). Taxonomy (NCBI): domain Eukaryota; kingdom Metazoa; phylum Rotifera; class Eurotatoria; order Philodinida; family Philodinidae; genus Didymodactylos; species Didymodactylos carnosus. Next base: position 3,837 of record CAJNOQ010008531.1, on the reverse strand, counting down.
TTGAGATATTGAATTTTCAAAAGTTCCCCATTTATAACAGAGAGACCACAAGAGTGTGCATTTTTTGAAAATTCAATATCTCAAAAACAAAGCATCCGTTTGGGCTGAAAATTTTGATACATGCTAGGGATCATTAGGTCTATTTATGGACATTTCAGATCAAAATATCTTCATTTTATTTTGCTGTGGATACCTTGCCCTACATCGAAAATTCGGTAAAACGTTTATAACTTTTGACTAACAGGCATGGGCACGAACGGTTTCAGAGTTTTCTTAGTCCCACCGAGCCCTACTTATGGGCGAAATATCAGCTCAAAAGCGCTGGATCAGTTGGGACAATTCTCTCGTTAGATTCTTTTTTTTTTTTCTTTTGTCATTTACTTTAGAGAGTTGGAGGAAACAATTTCATCTTGTATTCGACCTTTTCACAAGTGATAGATCATAGTTTTATCATTATGAATAAAAGCTAATAAATTAGTTCAAAGTAGAGCCGTTACAAATTAAGTAACGAACGGTCAAGTCTTATCCAAACAAAACATCAAACAAACAAATTGTGCCAAATTTTTCGCAAGATCTTGTTGAATCGAGTCGATGCCATTACGATGTTGTAAACGTAAGTCAACCTGTCAGTCGCTGTCTAGTTGGCAAATTTGCAAACTGTAACAGTAGAGAAATAAAACACCAACACTTGAAGTCTCAGTTTTCACTAAGAAAATGTGCGATCACTTAAAACCTTAATCACCAACGAGTTTTCAGCAAAATATCACACATGGAATCATATTTTAAGTTAGTATATTACAAAGATTTAAACTCATATGACTTTTTCTCATTTCAAAACTCAACTTCCAACTATATAACATTGCATCCAGCAACAGTAATAAAGTGCAACATATGCTTAAACATACTATTAACAACCACACAAAAAAGTGATCTCAATATCCACATCCATGACCTATTTTAATTGAGAGAGCAAGCGCATTGCTGTTTCAAAGCGATACTTTGTAGAACAACACTAGAACAAGTCCTTGACTATTTGCTTAAATGACTGGCGAAGAAGACTTATGTAGTGACTTATATTGGAGAGATCAGATAGAAATGTAGCTTACTTTATTCTCTTTTAGTCCATCTGTGAGACTTTGTGCTCCTTTGTCCCCGATTTGATTCTGATGCAAGTACAGTACGTTTAGTGTCTATAATAAAAAAAGATGATTATTAGAATTACAATTCAATGTTATCTAACGTCTATCGGTATCTGATGCCGCACAATCTGTCACTACGTATGTTAGTAGATCGCTTCTTTAATGTTGGAGAGTAAGAAGAAAGTTTAGATGTATTACAGAGAGGACTTGAGTCTATACAATCATCAGGTTACATTCTTTTTGCAGTTAACTTATTAGCTATGAATTTCCCAATTGTGGGGCTCGAAAGTAGAATAAACTGTGAAATTAGAACTGTTAGTTATATTTCACTGTGCAATTTGATCGGATGCGCTAACTCAATGCTCTACAAGTTTCTTCAGATTTTTTTGCAATCGGATAGAAAAACAAGCAATTTACATAAAAAACCAGCGTAACTAATTTTTCAGTGAATTTCATTCCAAAATTCTAGTCTCATTGCTTAGTCTTCTCTCTGGTTTCCAGTATCAATCAAATCAATGTTTAAACAAATGAAAGACATTCAACTTAGCTAAGTTTCTCGATGCTCCAATCGAACAGTTCTCAATATCGAATTCAAATTTAGTTACATAAACTTGTCTAGAAACATATCATCTGTCTGAACAACACAGATATTATAAATAATTGACGAGATTTTCTTATGAATACAATATTACAAGATTATTAACATCAAAACGAAAACATATCAGCTCTTAAGAATGAATATTAACTTGAGTAAAACAATATTTCTCTGAAAGACTAAGAACAGGAAAATGCATGAAAACCTCATAATTTCCTGCCCAAGACTTCTGCTAAATTCTTTATAGGCAAAAAACAAGATTGAAAATACGAGAGAATTTTGTGTTAAGATTAAACTGATAGAAACATGAATATATTTCTTTAAAGAATCGCATTCTGAATGGTCCAGATGATGTTCTATGCTTATGAAAACGATCGAGATCTGAATAAATGATCTAAATACAGTCTTGAATTCTTGTGTAAATTGATAAAATCTGAGTGATTAGGTTAAAACGTATTCAAATAGTGTTCTTAATGAGATCAACACGTGTCTGCCTCTAAGTTATTTATACATGTCCTTTGCTTCATCTGATTTTCGTTAGTCACATATTACGAAAAGAATATATTCTGCTAGACTTCTTAATGTTTTAGGGTTACACACAACGGAATACAGAACTCTACAAGGATCTTCAAAACGCATTTCCGAATAGAAAACTTCATACGAAACAATGTTCTAATCAATTACAAAATTCACAATTCAGGGTATCCAGCATTTATTTGATTGATAAAGTTTATTATTTCGATTCTATAAAGTTCTACCGAATGATGTTTAATAGTGCTGATATTGATCTCAAAGAGGCTCCAATTGGAAATCAATTATCTCAGGTGATAATCCACGTAGTACCAACTTCAATGAGATTTAATCTAACCTAGTAGCAGAATCGTGTCAATATATGAGCAAGGTCAATCAATGATCTTGACAAGAAACAGAAATGTAAAAAAAGAAGATGAGAGTTACTAATCAATTAAAAAGATCAATCGCTTTCTTTATCTAATTGGTCTTAAGTTATTGATGAATTAAAGAACATAAGAAAATATAGTGACCAAAAGCACTCGACTGATAGCTAAAGTAGTCTCTTGCAGCTTTCAATATTCTTCCATCTCTCGGATGATATGTCCTTGTTTGCACATGGAAAATTTTATATTTTAAAGATTGCGATGAATAAAATAATGATGTTTTGCATGTTTACTTCTTTGCAGCTGACTAGCGCGTTCTAAACAGTAAAACAGAAGGACTTTCAGATATGCGAGAATATTCTTATGAAAATCGCTGTCAATACTCCACAGCTGTGGTGAAATGATAGTTCTTCAGTGAGAATTTCCGATAGGATATTGAGACAGGATCGCAGTTTTCATTAGAATCATAAAATGCTAATTGCTATTGAATGAAATCGAATATTTCTAAAGAAGCAAAGAACGTTGCTCAAAGAGTTGTATTTTTTTCATACATATCTTATACAACAAAACAAATTGTTAATGATCCATACGGATCACGCTGAGCATATTTAATTAATACTTTTGCTCGTTGTATGAAGTTGTTTTTAGTTTTTAGCAAAAGTTTCCAGTGCAAATTCATCGGATTAGAAGAAATCCTTATATAATTAACTTTTTAAAACATCCAATTAGGAAAAGTAGAAAAGGTCATTAAATATATGAAAATAAAGAAATCCTGAGATTTAAACTGATCAGACAAGTTTCTGTCAAGAAAATAAAGTCAGTTTAAAGAAATTATCGCAATCGTCGAGAACGGTTTTTCAATATTTCTACTCATTCGTTTATTTCTCTAAATCACTATTTTGTTTTTACATCGAGATTTGCCAAGTCGATGGATCGGACAAACTATTTTATTGCGAGTTTTCTCAGTTTATTTTCTAACAATATAAATATTTCAATTAATTTTGAAACTTAAGCAAAACTGCTGGAGAAAATTCGACTTATATTTGCAAAACTTTACTCCGGAATACCGAGCAGAATTTCTTCATATGAATAAGACCGAATGTTTTCAATTATGAAACCTATTTCTATGACAAGATATTGAGAGAAAACATCTCGAAAATGTTCTTTTTATAACAATGCAATAAAAGTTTAATTCTTTTTAATTCAG
>CAJNOQ010008530.1:0-11116 GCA_905250885.1 Didymodactylos carnosus | reverse complement strand
CCCCCAACCACCCCCCCCCCCCCCCCCCCCCGCCCAAACCCCCCCCCCCACGCCCCGAACCCCCGAAGAATGGTACAGCATGTACTCAAACTTTGAAAAATGAGCAAAATCGGCTTTAAGAGCTGTTTTTATCTATCATTAAATGTTTCAATCGCAATGCGAATCCCTTCATCGGATAGAACTTGAAAAGACACGTCGAATGCACATTTTGCTGTCTTGTGTTGATGTGTTTTTATATGGAGAAAAAATGGTTTACAAAAAAGGTCTACTTTTCAGAAAAAACAACCTTTTCAAACATTTTCCTGAGAAAGTGCTTAATTTTGGAACTTTTTGTCCGCTAGTGATTTTGTAGTCCTACACATATAGAAGCTAATCTGACGATACTAGCTCATGAAAGTGTTTCACTAAAAAATGGTGAAAATGCCTACAAAAGGACTATTCTGCTGAAAAATGAGATTTCCACAGGTCTAGACGACCACCATGCCGTTGTTTTAAAATTTTTTAAACGTGATATTCGTCATCAGGAGCCCGAGTTTTACTAGTCCTGTTACTCTCGAACAATCCGGACAAAGTCGATGTAAGCTCTGATACACTTTCAAAAGAATCATCCTTATGCTTATCGACAGATTGAGATAAATGACAACATTTAATTAATGAAAATTAACGTCTGACTACCTCACTATGCCTAGTCACAATTCCAGTATGATGCAAATATCAATAGAGGTTGAAATTTCAATTCATTTTAATATCTATAAAAATTCGCTGACTAACATAATCGAGTGATTTTTTGTGCAATATCGTTCTTTCATTTAATCTATCATATTCTTGTGTTAAATACATATCCGATGGTAAAAGCTGTTGAGAATGTTATGAATTTCTCGCTGAATGGTGCTGAGTGAAACAGAAGACAGAAAATCATCTGAAAGTAAACAAAAGTGTAAACAAAAATATTTTTTAATCTGGCATAGAATAACTAGAAGCATATTAAACAAAGAATATACTACCCTAGACACAAATAAAGAGACACAGACACTCACAGTACGGCGTACCACAGTAGGTACGCGTACTTGTGAGTACTTGATGTTGTGAAAGATATAACATTCTAATTTGTTGATCAAAATATGCATTCATAGGCCGTATTCGCCGTAGATTTTGATGTTCTATAAAGGGACCCGACCCATAAGCAGGTTTTTACTTAACGCTTTAATTTGCACATAAACTCAAAATAATCGTAAAAGTGCTTGTACTTGTCAAATACAAGTACTTTTTCAGATCTTTTAAAGTTTTTTGAAAATAGTGAAATTGTATTAGATCTCAATTCACTTCACTTTATAGAGTATCAAAACTTGCATCGAATGAGGCCTATGAATGTATATTTTGCTCAACTAAATTACAACGCTGTTACTTTCACAACATCAATTACTTACAAGTATGAGTACCTGCTCTGCGCCCTGCAGTAGATAAAAGAACTCTCTATTATCCACCATATGTTATCTTTCTGTGAAACTCTAGGTGAAATGATGGGATGCAATAGAAATGGTTATACAATGGCATTTGACGTTTAGATTTCTTCTTTCTATTCATGTAGCGGAAATTTAATCTACTTCTATGTATTTCAAAACTGCAACTATTTGAAAAGTATTGTCGAAATCTACGATCTACTGGCTGCTGTAAGAACATCCATGAAAGGAAGACAAACATAATCAAGCTCATTGTTGTATCATTTTATGATTGAATGATAAACCAATCCAAAAAATGTGATTGCAGTGAAACATGATCTTGTCTTGCAAGAAAAGAACTTCGATCTTGTCGATAGTTCAAGTTAAAGTATGAAACTACGCAGTTTTATCGAATCAATGTCTAATTATTTTGTTTGCGATAAACACTTCGTAATATTGGGAAAAAGTCATTCCTAACTACAAATAAATATACGAAAGTGAATAAAAACTTGACACAACACATTTGTTGCTTATTTTTACTTTTGAAATAATAGCCGTATTCGTTACGTTATATAATTAGAAACGAAAATAGGTGCAATGATCATGATAGATGAAAAAAGAAAAGAAATAAACGATCGCCTATTTAGAAAAATATGATTTTTCGTTGTCCTCTGGAGAAACAAAGAACTGACTTATTTTATTTTGAAATTTTCTACTTTCAAGATAAATTTAGAAACATTTGTGGTCATTCGCCGTCGTCACAAATGTTTTCAAATTTATCTTGAAAGAAACAACTAATTAATTACAGTTCAATCTAATATTTTTGATTTAAAAAAAATGTTGAGGTAGTGTAATGCATTTGTTTTTGATACGTTTTAAGTGCAAAATGTAAACAGATTAGACAAACAATTCTTGTTTCACAGTATGTAATAAAGAAGTTTTTTTAATCCTTCGTGATATGTTTACTAAACAATCAAAGCGTTTTTATGTTGAAGTGTGAGAAAAATGTCGATAAGATTCAAGCATATAAATTCTTTAAGAAAACAACAAATGACAAATGCATGATGAAGGTTATGAGTAGGGGGTCATTTTTCTGACGAAATAAAAATAATAACTCGGATGAAATCAATATTTTGGCTTCTATTATACAGAAAACACTGTAATGTGTGGAAACGCACTGAAGATTAGTTAGTGAACGACCGAGAAGTGGTGTTTATTGATCACAAGCATCTGAAAATCAAGATCAAGTTCTCAACACGCATTCACTTCAAAATATCATCTGAAGCAGATGCGAAGCATTTGAATGCAACTGATGTGGCCAAGAATCACAAAGACTAATGTTTATTCGACTAAGCCACGTACGAGTGTCTTTGTCTATTATATACCAATTTATACATTTGAAATGAATGAGAATGTTAACTTATACAAAGCCTGTAGTTTTCATCAATACTTGATGATTCTTTTCAATTTTATGCATTTTTAAAGATTTTTTTTCTCACTCTTTCAGTACTAACTCACCGGCAGAAAAGCACTGAAGAATTACCAAAAATTGAAGATACATATTGTGATTCTATCCACAATTCTGGATGTACAAATTTGGTACTCAACAAATCGACATGAGCCTAGATATGTGATAACCGCCTGATAATGTAAATAGCTTCACTGGTTTTATTTTATGTTAAGTTCTTGGAAAGAACTGTTAAGCGGTTCAGAAATGGGCAACTCTAGCAAGAGTTTAAGTTCGCTATTTCGGAGTTGAACGATTTTTCGATGCAGTTATGAAAGAATTTATAGGAGTTAGACTGTGTAATCGGACAATATCAACGCGTATACGAATAAAAGTTCAGCGATTACTACGGAGTTATACCAAGAGTTACGCTGGTTGTCCACCTCTGAACTAGTATAGTTCGCGTTCTTTTGAAAACAACATTCGCTGTTCACGTTCTTAAAACTGCTAACCAGTTCTCAAAAACTTTAAGAATTGGAAGAATTCGGTCTCTAATCTTGACAGAAGTGTTTCCCTTGAATGTAGTGTAAGGTTATGCAAAATCAAAGAGAGAGAGTGTATGTGTACATTCCACACTTTGCGTCTGAAAAATGATCGGCGAGTATTTGATGGACCAACCAATGAAAAGAAAGATGAAATAGAACATAGTAGTTCGTGGAGTTTCAAGGCAACTATCACAAAGCCATATGTAACCTCTAGATATGTAGAGATAACCACAGTTAAAAACATCCAACGATAGAGGGACCTACTTCATGATGCACGCCAATGGCGTGCATCTTGTATCATACAGTCTGCCGGCCATAGGTAGTTACCATTTCTCAATAAATCTGTCCTCATTTCAGAATGGAATGGGATCTACTTAGACGTTTATGCATAAAGATAGTCAGAAAAATCAAAGAGACCACCAGCATTACTTATTAGTCAAAAGAAGAGCAATTATATTGGTCCATATTTTAATATTGCCGTACTGACCATTTGAATTGCCGCTTTCTGCCATCATTGTGGTCGTATTCACAGCAACATACACTAAGTGAAGACAGTAGATTAGCGAATTGCAAGATGCATAAAGGTCTAAGTTTAGAAGCCGTGTATTTGAAGACCTCGTATTTTAATTATTTATTAAGGTTTAAACGACAAAACTTTTCCAACTAACGGGATCTTTTAAATTTAAAATTTTTCTCTCCTTGTACGGCAAATTTATATCTCGCGATCTAAGCGTTTTTCAGATCAATGGCCGATAGACTGATAGAAGAAGAGAAAAAAATACAGTAAAATCAAGGACGTTTCCTGCGAAAGAATAGTAGAAGTAGGCAGTTAGCCAAGAGATATCATATGAACCCGATATTTCCAGATCCACAAGATAAATACGAAAGACAGAATTCATTATCGCAAAATCGACTTTTTATATGCTGAACAGAATCGGTCCAATTGTTTTTTCTGAATAGCTTATTGAATGAATGTACGGGCAGTAAAGTATCTCTTTATTCAAATCACTTTTCGCATAGTGGCGCCACGATTCGCACCAAAATGCGAAAAGTGATTTGAATAAAGAGATACTTTACTGCCCGTACATTCATTCAATAAGCTATTGAGAAAAAACAATTGGACCGATTCTGTTCAGCGTATAAAAAGTCGATTTTGCGATAATGCAGATAAGGTAAATCATCAAATATTCATAACGTTAGAAGATGCGATGCTGCTTGTCCATGTAACTCTGCTACCAGAGTGAAACTCAATTACGATCTTTTTGTATTTTGTTTCTCCTATAACTTCGAGAGCGAGGCGTCCTGTCGAGTACGGGAACATCTCAAAATGTCTCGCACACGTTTCCTTTATTCTGAGATATTTCAGAGCTTTGTCTCTCGAACTTATAGGAGAAATAAAATAGAAAAAGATCGTAATTGAGTTTCATTCTGATAACAGAATTAATTAGGTGGAATAATCGACTGAGGTTATTGATTTTATTTTGTTTATGGAATTAAACTTAATTTTCTTTAACTTTGAGACATGTAACGCCCACACATCCTTGACCGCAAGTCTTTCCGGCAGGGGTGACAGAACCGTGGGTGCTTTGACACCCACAGATTTTGAAAATTTTCGTTTTCTTCTCGCAGAAACTTATTTTTCCTTTGCATTCTTGTCCGTGAGCACCCGTAGTTTCAAAATCAGCTCTTCTAACGTTATGAATATTTGATGATTTATCTTATATCTGCATTATCGCAAAATCGACTTTTTATATGCTGAACAGAATCGGTCCAATTGTTTTTTCTGAATAGCTTATTGAATGAATGTACGGGCAGCAAAGTATCTCTTTATTCAAATCACTTTTCGCATTTTGGCGCGAATACTGCCGCCACTATGCGAAAAGTGATTTGAATGGTTCATGTTTTCTCCTGGAGAAACCGTTTCTCCTCGAAAACTTCATTCTTCTCGTCAAGAAATGCATCTTTCTCCACAAGAATTTCATTCTTCTCGTCTATTAAGGCCTCAACCCCCTCCAGAAAGTCGATTTTCGTCAAAAAAATGGATTTTGAGATAAACACATGGGCATGATGCTTGAGTTGTCTACTTTACAAATCTGTAAAGATATTATTGAATCTCTTGAATTGAACATCTTGAAGTTTTTTATGCGATTTTCGTAAAAAAACTTAAGTTAGTTGGAATTATTATTACTTATATTTATATAATATTATAATTATTATATACAATAGCGACCAATAGGTGACGTCATCTATTGCGGGATACGTCGCGACAATCATAGTGCAATGCGCCGTGACGTGTATTTACCATTTACATGCAATTCTTGCATTTTTATGTTGGTTGCAGGTAATATTCACAAAAAAAACTTGTTTATCATTTTTCACAAAACCGAGTTTTTTGTAAAATATCAATCTCTGAACAAATTTTTCTTCACTATAGTTTATTCTATTAAACTGCGGCTTTTTTTATTTGATAGATAGATATATCCTTCTTCAGATGACGAGAAGGAATTTTTTATTTGGCTCTGAGTCTATGAGCAATCAGGTATTTTATGAAAAATCAAAATTAAAAAACCGTTTCCCTCATCTGAAGCACCAAGGAGTTCCCTTTCAAATGAGACCAGCCCGACCGCTTCATCTCGAAGTGTATTGAAAAAATCCTTGTATGCGTGGGTCCCTCATTTTGCCCCTTGGTACCTGTAAGACCGGTCCGGAAAAGATCTATGCATCTATATATGTTCTAGATACTATTCAAAGCATTCTTTCGAAAAGAAAGATGTCGACAACACTTTCCCGCTCACAACAGTAGTCGCCAGCATTGCCGGCTGATCTGTTGCAAAATGCGCAAGATCACTGGTTGGGTCAAGTAACTCCCCAACACTCTCAACAACATCAGATGAGTTGAAGTATCATAAGCCGTTGAAGCTAGTTATCCATACAAATGAGACGTCATCGAAACTAGATGTCGTTTCAACCCTTGAAACTTATCGGGGTAATACGAAGGAAGTCAGAAAAGAAGACCACCTTGATTACTTCGATTCCACCATTCCTATGTGCCAGACCAATCACAATTGCAAATTGAGTTAAAAGATTGATAAAACTTTCAGGAATAGCAACAGATCAGTTTCGAACACATTCTACTAGATGAACAGCAACATCAAAAGCGAAAGCACAGGACCTCAGCATTGAACAAGTCATGAGCGTAGCTGAGTGAAAAAGTGCTAAAACTTTCCAACGATTTTATGACAGAAGGTTGGACCCGAAAAGGTATTTCAACAAAATATAACAGGATATTCAATGTAAACTAAGCTTTAAACATACATAATAAGCTTGTTACGAAATGAAATTGGAAATTTTATTAGCCTTAGCGATATGAAACTGAAATTTTATGAGTAAAGACAGTAAGATAACCACAAGTCGGAATCAACTTAACTCCGACTTTTTTTCGCGTCTGCAGGCTTTGAAGAGACGTCAGTCGAATAAAAAAAGCCATCAGTTTGTACAGTAAATATCAAAGAACAAAACTCATAATTCAAAACGGTATAAATTCTTTTGGGGGCATGGCAGCACTGATCCATACGGCAATAAAATCAAAAACCATCAAGAATCAAACTTTTTACATATTGAAATAAATTCAATTCCAAAACCAATACAAGTCGGTGGTAATTTATTTACCACCAGGAACGAATTTTCCATAAATATATAAATAAACCTTTTTTATGTCAATAGGCATTATGTGCTTTTGCTGGGATTTTTGAAATTTTTCATTTTCTTCTTTCTTTCTTTCGTCCTTTTTTAGGCAAAATGTGCATCTCGTGATCTACAGAAGTATGAAAGCTAGAAAAGTCCTGGAAAAGGTCCGATATTCTCCCGACATTGGAAATTGATGAATGCACATTTTTCTCTTAAATAAACGTCCAGATCCGATGCCATAAGCGCCACAAGTGAAAGAAAAATGTATTTTGGACTTCAAAATTTTTCATATATGCAGTTGTTCGGCGCCATTTGTTCTTCGAAGGAAAAATAGTTCTCTCTCTTCTTCAAATTTCGTTTTCATTTCATTTTTCTTAAATCTTTGGAAAACGATCAATGCACGTTGTTTTTTCAAACACAAGTGCACATTTGGCGCCATTAGCTACACCAGTAGAACTAAAATGGTTTTGGGGCTTACGAGGGAACATTCCCAAGTGAGGCACTCCGTTAGATGTTCATTGGATTAACCGACACTTGAGCGACCGACGTTTAAGCGATCCTTTGAATGTGTACTACTCAAATGTTGGTCGCTCAAACGTCCGGTGACGACAAAGAAACTGTCATCATCATCGCTATCGAAGTGAACAATCATTCGATTTTCCTGATCGGAAAAAAAGTCATATTAAAAAGTGTCTAATGTCAGGATCCCTCAATTGTTAGGGGCGCTTAAATGTCGGTCGCTCAACCGTCCCGTGACAGTTCATTGTCAGCTCAAAGCTGCAGAAATAAGAAATTAATTTAGGGGTTTTCTTGTAAATTCTGTAAGTTTGCAAAGAAAGGTCATGTAGAGCTAGGAGATATCTCATTTTAATCAGAAATTTGCGGGCTACAATCATGACTCATTTATTTTTAAGAGAAACAGCAAAAAAGTCAGTACTAAAGTAAAACAAAAAAACGAAACTAAAATGCTCCCACTCTCGTTGCCTCTCAATACCTTATGCTCATTCAAGAAGGTTATTTCGGTGAAATTGCGTTGTTAAATAAGCATAATTGTCCTAAAATTTAATAGGGTTATATATTTCGCTAGCATACTAATAACAAATAATCACTTTGAATCGTATAAGACTAAACTTCTAATTTCTTTCATCGATAAAAACAGATAGGTGTTCATCGTTTCAAACGATGATAGATGAAAGATAGATGTTCATACATGGCTTTCGAAAGTTGTATTAAAATGAATTTATGCTAATAACAGTAATTATGGGAAATTTTTTCGATTGATTATGCTTTTAAAGAGAACAAACAAAATTTAGGAGCTAATTCATTCATTTACTAAAATCATTTGCATCTCAGTAGGTTCGCTGCAATCGCGGCTTGAAAAGTACGGTTCGCTTTTTTTCGAATTTTGTTTTGTGGCTGAGAAAATTCATTTTTTCTAATTCTGAGGCGAAAAAGTCGAAATTCTACCCGTAATTCTCAATTTTCTCTATCAGAACTCAACTTCTGGAATATAAGTATCATATTGGAATCAGGATAAAAAAACGCTGAGTTCTGAACGTTTTGATTATAAGGAAAAATCAAAAAATTCTTAAAATACATTCTTAAATTACATTCAGTCCTTTCTTTTCTCTTTCCTATTTTTCACTTAGCACTATTCACTCACTTTTCGCCCTTTCTGTTTTTGTTCTTGTGAACATATGTTGAACACTGCAAGGGGGAGAAAACAAAAGAATGCTGAAATTTCTTTATTAGTGTCCAACGATGCACCATCCGACAGCATACAACAAAATTACTAAAATCAAGATTAAAATCACCTTTTTACATGTTGAAATGGTCATTTCAACTTGTAAAAAGGTGATTTTAATCTTGATTTTTGCCATAAAATTTGTCACCTTAAACAAGGAATCAACAAAATTACTCACGAAATCTCAATTTTCCGATGAACAGTTACCAAGTATGTAATGACAATCAATACAAAGAAAACCGAAAAGCGTGTTCATATGCAGTTTTTTCGTTTCTTTTACGAGAACTGCTGAAGGCGTCCTAATAAATTGCTTAAATCTTCAAGTTCATCAACCAATTTATCATATAAATCATCTTTCTCCTTTTGAGTTTTTTGATTATCACCTAATAAAGCTTTAAGTTCCATTTTAACTTGTCTTATTGCTCCTTGTACTTTTGCACACTAAATAAATAAATAAAGAGACATGTGGACTCGGCTCACCAAAGTTATTTGTTACCTGTAATATTCTCGAGTATCTGCCGTTAGTCACTGTACAGGCTTTCAGAAGTTACAAATGTTCCAGAAATTTAAAGGTTGTACTGGAGGAATTTGTTAATGAAATTATGATAGTACAGTGATTGAACGTTCAAAAATATATACCCATATTTTTTACGGACGTTCTTTTCTCTCTCTCTCAATTTTGTGGCTAGAAATTTTATATTCTTCTCTATTCTATAGACTAACACTGTCTAGAAATGAATCTCATTGGTTAGTCAAATGGTTCACAGCTATAATCATAAGAAATTCAAGCATAAAACGTTTGAAAGGTCATGTTATATAGTCTAACGGATGTTGTAAAAGAGATACAAAAAGTCTAACGAGAAAACCTCATTGGGTGTTAATAATTAGACATTGCGGTCGATATTTTAGCGCCAATTCGTCTCTAATTACTTTTCACTTTTGATATTGTTTTTGATGCTCTTTAATTTTACAAAATCAATTATGAATGAATCGAGAAGACACTAGTTCGACTCTCTTCTTTCTTTACGCAACTTCATGATAAAAAAACTGTTTGGCTTTTGTGTTCTGATATGAGCCTCATTCTAACAGAAACTTTTTTTCTGTTGAAAGTTAGATTAATTTTGGAGTTTTATGAGCACGAATATATTCTCCGTCCAGCTCTTGTGGCTTTTCCAGTAGGCGCACTTTCTTCAAGTAACTCGACGAGGTCTACAGCGTGAACGAATCGGAATTTGTTCAACATGGAAGTAGATGTTTGAAGATCAGTTTCCCAGTGCCCCACTAAAAGCTACAAGAGTCGGTGGGACGCTATATTCATGATCGGCATCAAAAGTAATCTATAATCACGTAGATTTTAAGGAAAAAGTGAATGAACATTCCCGTGTAAAGAAAGCCTTCCACATTTGTCGTGATGAATGTTTTCACCAGTAACAGGGAAGGAAAGCAATCTGAGTTTTTCACAGAAAAAGTATTCATCAAGTTACCTGAAAATAATTCAAAATAGAAACTACATTTCTATCTAAGATGCACACGCAAAGCAAACTTCAAGAGAGATTTGTTTTTCGAACATATCACACATATTCCGATTGCCCACGATACGAGAATCACGAATCTCACCATACCAGCTCGATTCTACCATTCCGTCATAGAGAAAATTGCAAAATACTGAGAACCACTCAAAATCTCAAAAATTGCTTGTTACAGGAAAAAGTTTCAGAACTTTTCCAAAATATGCTAGAGGCTTGAGCTTGATATATTTGCATTCCTTCTTGAAAACTGAATCTAGTCAAGTTAGTTTCAAATCTTTCAACCCAAAGCTGAAATTTTGGGAAGCGTTGAAACGTCTATGGCTCAGGAACCAACACCCGTTGTTCAAAAATGCTAAGACTTTTTTATGTAAAGAGCTAGGCCTTAGATTCACACGTCATTGGATGGAGCACAGGATGAGTTCTAAAAATATGTAGAGCTTTTTTTGAAATTCCTCTTTACTGCAGAGAAATTTCACTTTTTCTACATCAGGACCGAAAAAAATCGGAAATCAGCCCGTAATTCTCAATTTTCTTCACCAAAACTCACCTTTTATGTAATAAAAGTATCATATTCGGAGTCAGCGCCGAAAACCGAGTCGAGTGGTATACCTTTTTATTCTTTCCGACTACTCTTGTTTTCTTCGAATTTTCGCGTCGCAAAATTACTAAGATTTTCTCCAAAAAAATGAAAATCAACGAAAACTTTCAAAACATATATCATTCGA